>UYYA01004720.1:0-63966 GCA_900624975.1 Angiostrongylus costaricensis
AACATCCTAGCGCGGAACTGCTCGAAGCATTCTTTCTTCTGTAAATTTTCGGTTCTTATCTGATGCATTTTCCCACAAATATCGCCGAATGAGTGAGTTCGCCCATTGTGGAACCTGCTGCTTCTTTGTTTAATGTTCTATCGCACACAGAAACGGCTCTATCAGACTACACTCACCTGAAAACTTTGAATGCACATCCTTACTCTACCTACTCCTCAAGGAATATAAGCAAGTTGATTGATCATCTCTCCACTCGCCTAGATCCTGCGACTGCTTTATATTTTATAAGCATCCTTGCTTCACTTGGTAGAATGATTCTGTTGTGTTCCTCTTCCTCACGAGAGTTCTTGATACCGTAGTATATTTTGTTCTGCAAGTGCACCGAAGATATTGTTATTTCTTTGTAAATTTACAGTTTTTATTTCTTATTGTCCAATAAACGTAGAGGATGTAAAATTGAGTGCATCTTTACAGAAGCATAGTCCTCTGGATTGAGTATGAAGCATCTTCTCATTCTCGTTGCACTTATTGGAATTACATTGGTAGGCTAATGTTTGTGAAATAGCTAAGGACGACAGCACTTCCAAATCCTAAACAGGCGGTTACGGTCTTTTAGGCTTGTGGTCCTAAAAATGATTACCACGATGAAGAGTATAAGCAAGGGCCACTAGGGCCGGCAGGACTAGCGGGGCCAGCCGGGCCAGCTGGGCCAGCAGGGCCGGCAGGGCCATCAGGGGTAGTGTTGATAATACGGCGCACAGAAGAGGAAAATGGAGGACGTCGAGCAGAAAGAGAAGCGAAGGTAACAGATGTAAAGCGTAAGGTAAAAGTTGAGATAAAAAGCAAAATCCAATTACTGATAACCGTTGCGAGTAATTTAAATAAGGAGCAACTACTAGGAAGGTTGACGGTCTACAACACTAACGTGTAAGATAATATAGCTGATTAATGGCAACTTGAGTAAGGTACAAATCATACGTCTGCACGATTTCCATCACACACATTTGTAATCATTAGAGGCTTAGCGCATCTCGAGCAAGGTGGGTGTTCCACAGTAATCAAATGCAAAGTGACTTGAGGCTTTCGTCTGCAGTAGATGTTTCCAAGCTGTTTAAGAGCAGGGCGGTGCTAGGACAGTGTGGTCGCATTCTACTGACGTCAATCAATGCAAAATTATAGTGAGGTGGAATCGCTGAAGGTGGTAGCTGGAACGCCTTTGAAATTGCGAATGAAGATTGAATAATTGGAAGCTGTGAAAAGAAGAAAGCAAACGGTGAATATCGGTAGTTCGCTGGACGAGAAGTGTCGCCGGACTTCACTCAATAAATTCAATCCGATCCTGGCCGTATTTTCAAGGGTGCTGAAATCGTTTTAATTGCTCATTCAGGGCTTTTGCTCAAGACCTCCTCCGACTTCTTAATACAATGAATCACAATGAGTTCCTAAGGAAAAGTAATTATGTGATAACGAGTTTCACGTAACTAGAAGAGAACTAGGTTGTTAAACTTAAACTAGTTAACTAGGTTGTTCTAAAAAACAAATTTTTAAAAGACTTTGTTTTATCCAACGTTTCGTTTGTACAATTGGATGTTCAGGTGACCGACGACGTACCGGAAGACATCCAGAACCATTAAAGTGCTAACATGAAGCCTCGCAGCGGAGCGGCCGTCTGGCGAAGGCTTCTTTTTGTATCCGGTTTGTTGCGAAGCAGTAAACCTTCTTGCAGTTTCCTGTTATATTTGCATCTGTTCTTTAATTCTATTAAAATTTCCATGATAATACTGGAGCTACTGTCAAGGTTTACATTTTTCCGCTGTTGAAGTATAACAATTTTATATCAAAAAAACTTGGCCGTCTGCAAATTGATTGATTACTCACTGTACTGTTCAAGAAAAACCCAAAAAAGCCGAGTAAGGAAATAAGGCAATCCGTAGGAAGACTTTGAGTTCCAATAATCACCAATTTTCGTCAAGGAAGACCAATCTCTAACAAAAAAGCGGAACCGATACTGCTGTGGACTCTCGACGCTAATCACCATGGCGCCTAACAAGCTGTACGAATGAAACGTTAGCCATGACAGTGACTTTTAGCAACATCATGTAATCGTATCAATAAAGAGTTCTTACCTGACAAACTCACTAAGCTGGATCTTTCCCTTCCTTACAACGTGATTTAGCCTCCTTTTATGCAAATCTCGTTATAAAACGACGACATGTACACCAACCTCGTGACGGCTAAGAAGGGGCAGTGATAACAGCAATAAGACGCATGCCGCTATCTCAAAGGTTTCACTGCTAGGAATGTTCAACCTATACCTCAAGTAACAGAAAGAGTGGCAACACTGTTCCAATAGCGATGTAACCTAATTGCGCAGTGATTCCCACATTTAGGAAACCCGTACACCAAACTCCTGCTGCTCAAGAAGGAATAGGTTCGAAAACCAATTCTTTTGAATTAGTAAATGATTGGAATACTTTTCTCGGATGACACCAGCTGCAAAATCTCTATTCGAAAAACTAGTATAAGGCGTTTAAGAAAAAAGTTGCGTGCGGTAAACCGTACTCTAAAGACAAAACGACCAAAATAGGAGTCATTCTCGCTTCAATACTCTCACATTTCACTCCCACGGAGAACACTTCGTCTCCTAAGTGTTGAGAACACCAGGGAAACACGTTAGCGTTCAGTTCATGCGCTGATTCATCACGCTTTCATGCTTTAATGCTAATAAATACTGCGGTACCAAATTCATGTTTCCTTATCAAGAAAAACAGTAAATTACTTAGCAATGTCGAGCTAAACCAGCCTTGGACACGACATTTGTGGGAAAATGCATCAGATAAGAACCGAAAATTTACAGAAGAAAGAATGCTTCGAGCAGTTCCGCGCTAGGATGTTTCAAGTTCAAGGAGTGAGAAGAATATCCGCTATTCTGTAGAGAGTTTCTGCATGGCACCGTATGCGAAAATAGAGAATAATCACCGACGGACATTCTATCCGTCTGTTTAAGCTTTTTCAATCATGAATGAGATAACGTATTTTTCATATGTCTTGCGGAAGCCTTCAGCGACTTCTTCAGAATGAATTTTTTATGGGACACCGTACTGTTCTCATAACCGACTTTCTCTTAACCACTGCATTGCATGATAAATTCGTCGTTTTCTTTCTCAGCAGTCACCAAGTTGCTTAACAGCATACGTTTAATTCCATTTCATAACACACATACAACACAAGCGTAGGTGATGTTTTGGCAGAATCGCCTTCTTCAGAGCATGGAAGGGTATAGTGATATGCAATATCTGCTATGTCAAACGCTTCAATAACACATAAGGAAAGATGAGAAGCCAACTGTTTTTTCGAGATGCTGCTGACCATGTGACTGCCATTTCGCCTTTCATATTTTTGCATGTGTTATTGAAGCCGAAACGTTGGCCATGGCAGTGATTTGTAGCAGCCTCATATAGACTCAACAATAAAAAGGTTCTTACCTGCCAAACTCACTAAGCAGAATCTTTTCCTTCCTTACAAGGTGATTTAGCTTCCTTTTATACAAACCTCGTTATCAAACAACTACGCGGCTAAGTTAAGACAGGTGCTCACTCAGAACGGCGTCCCAGAAACTGCTTCCGCTACGTCGCCTAGGAAATGTGGCTGATCTGCTTTGCTCATTTTATCGCCCCGGTAGCAATCGGCATCAATACAAATCTAATAAAGGAAATGTGTGAGCAAGTTATTTTAAGTTAAATTTGCACAGTAATTTGTTCTTTCCTCGTGAACAACACACCGGTGGTCCAACGGCAAGGCTCTAAGGAAAGCGAAATAGCGGAAATATCGGCCACTGAACAAAGACAGCAACAACATGGACATCTACACCAACCTCGCGACGGCTAAGAATGGGCAGTGATAACAGCAATAAGAAACATGCGGCTATGGCAAAGCGTTCATTACTGGTAATGTTCAGCCTACATCTCAAGTAACAGAACGAGTGATAACACCTCCGACAGCGATGTAACCCAATTGCGCAGTGATTCCCACGTGTAGGAAAGACGTACCCAAAACTCCTGCTGCTCGAGAAGGAGTATGTTCGAAAACCAATTTTTGTGAATAAGCAAATTATTAGAAAAACTAGTATAAAATGTGTAAGAGAAAAGTTGTGTGCGGTAAACAATACCCTAAAGACAAAAGGACCAAGATAGGAGTCACTCTCGCTACAACACTCTCACATTTGACTTCCACGGGAGTCACTTCATCTCCTGACTCTTAAAAACACTAAAAAACCACGTCAGCGTTCAGTTTATGTGCTCACTCTTCACGTTTCCATGCTTTAATGCTAATAAATGCTGTGATGCCAAATTCATGTTTCCTCACCGAGAAAAACAGTGAATTGCTCAGCAATGTCGAGGTAAGTTGGTCTCGGATATTTTCTTTAACTTTACATCTTCGCATCTACCATGCGGATTTCAGCACTTCTCACATTCGATTCGTTTCCTTGCATGCTTCACCCACCTAAGTCTTCCAGCTTTCACGTATGGCTCGATCTGCTGCTTGACAATTTTCTTTCCATCTTAAACATTATTGAATGCGATTCTTCTCGGAGTGCCGAGATAGGTGGTCTAAAGCGTTCCCACTTGAATTCCAGAGAGTGAATTTTTTCTAGACAACTTCAATATTAATTTTTCGACCTCGGGAAATGAGAGACTTGGTGTACCCAGAGCGGGATCGAATTAGCACAGTTTTCGTGATGATCGGAATCATTGCCACTCTACTATCCGCACTCTGACCAAACTCTTTAAATTTAATGCCATTTAATTGCCAAAAAACAGACCATTGTTGCCCTACTCATACTTTAGACCACAACTAGACGTGAGTTTTCAATCCTTTCACTAAATGCAGCGTTATGTTGAATCTAATTACAGCGCATTTACCAAGGTAAATCACTGCCAGTAATAAAAGAAAAAACTGCTATCGATCATGATAGGACGTTCCATAAAAAGATTCATCCTGAAAAAGTCGCTGAAGGCTTCGGCAAGACATAGTCATGTGAAAAATACGTTATTTCATTCTCGATTGAAAAGACTTAAACAGACAGATAAAATGTCTGTCGGTGATTACTCTCTATTTTCGCATACGGTGCCATGTAGAAACCCTTTACAGAAAAGCGGATGTTCCTCTCACTCCTTGAACTTGAAACATCTTGACGTGGAACTGCTCGAAGCATTCTTCCTTCTGTAAATCTTTTGTTTTTATCTGATGCACTTTCCCACAAATGCCGTCGAAGTAGTGAGTTAGCCCTTTGTGGAACCTGTTTCTTTGTTTGATGTTCTATCGCACATAGAAGCGACTCTATCAGATTACACTCACCTGAAAACTTTGGATGCACATCCTTACTCCACCCAATCCTCAAGGAATATAAGCAAGTTGATTGGTCATCTGTCCACTCACTTAGATTCTGCGACTGCGTCATCTTTTCTGAGCGTCCTTGCTTCAGTGGGTAGAGTGATGCTGTTGTGTTACTCTTCCTCACGAGAGTTCTTGATACCGTAGTATATTTTGTTTTGCAAGTAAACCGAAGATATCGTTATTTTTTTGTAAATTTACAGTTTTTATTTCTTATTGTCCAGTAAGCGTAGAGGATGTGAAATCGAGTGCATCCTTGCAGAAGCATAGTCCTCTGGATTGAGTATGAAGCGTCTTCTCATTCTCGTTGCACTTATTGGAATTACATTGGTAGGCCAATGTTTGTGAAATTGCTAAGGACGATAGCTTTTCCGAACTCTAAACAGGCGGTTACGATCTTTTAGGCCTGTGGTCCTAAGCACGTTTACCACGGTGAAGATTATAAGCAAGGGCCACCAGGGCCTGCAGGGCCTGCAGGGCCAGCGGGGCCAGCAGGAGCGGCAGGGCCACCAGGAGTAGTGTTGCTAATACGGCGCAGAGAAAGGGAAAATGGAGGACGCCGAGCAGAAAGAGAAGCGAAGGTAACAGATATAAAGCGTAAAGTAAAAGTTGAGATAAAAAAGAAGCAAAATCCAATTACTGATGACCGTTGCGAGTAATTTAAATAAGGAGCAACTACTAGGAAGGTTGACGGTCTCCAACACTAACGTGTAACTATTCTTTGTTCAAGACTAAGCTGACGTTTCGGCCAATTTCGCCTTCTTCAGAGCCTGGAAAGGTCAAGTTGATAGCAACTCACCCGGCCAGACGCCTCCATAACCAAACAAAGAAACACCAAACCAAGATTTCAATCACTTTGAAGACAGCTCTGCACACTCACCGCTTTCTATGAGGTTTCCACTAAGTATGTCACGTAGAGACCAACCGCACAGAAATCACGTGGAAGTATAATGTGCCCCTCACATCAGAAAAGCAGTTTTATATACTGCCCAATATCACACGTGATAATGAGGCATTGAGGCATTCTTCCCTGCGGTTCATTTTCGGATTTCTGGAATTAATCCAGAGTGCCTCGAGAGTTTTTCGCGCCTGTGATCTTGATTCGCGTGCGAGGATCGTGACACATGCTTCGAAGTCGTCCCCGTTATGTCTCTGGGTCCTATGCGTGCCTAGCGGGGTATTTGGTTTATTTTTGCCGGCTAGGTGTTCTTTCATGCGGACACAGAGTTGTCTACCCGTTTCGCCAATGTATTCGTCCCCACACGTCTTACAGGAGATCAAATAAACTATACCCGAGCTCATGCATTCACCGTCTCTACCACTGGGGCAAATTATGCAATTTTGAGTTGCACATAGACGGTCATATAGGCGGTTGCGAACTAGCTGGCGCTTAAGATTACTAGGTGGTATTTCAACTACGCTCACCGAATCCTCTAAGCCCGCCCTTCTTAAGCAGCGTTTTATAGCTGTACTTATATCATTTGAGATGAAGGGTAGGATAAACGGGACCCTTCTATCGCTAGAGTTGTCGTACGATTTCCTCTACACCTATTCTGAGCTACAGTTTCGTAGCCATTAGAAATGGCTATTTGCCGTGCCAAGTTCCGGGACTCCTCTCTCTGCTCTCTTCCCGTGCACACGTTGGTTGCTGTTCGAAACATGTTTCTCATAAGCGCCCTTTTCGTGTGAGAGGGGTGAGAGGAGAGGTAATGAACCAAGATGTTTTTACTACTTGGCTTTCGGTANCCTTCTATCGCTAGAGTTGTCGTACGATTTCCTCTACACCTATTCTGAGCTACAGTTTCGTAGCCATTAGAAATGGCTATTTGCCGTGCCAAGTTCCGGGACTCCTCTCTCTGCTCTCTTCCCGTGCACACGTTGGTTGCTGTTCGAAACATGTTTCTCATAAGCGCCCTTTTCGTGTGAGAGGGGTGAGAGGAGAGGTAATGAACCAAGATATTTTTACTACTTGGCTTTCGGTACCACTTTGTAATGTAGCCATTTTCTTGTAGGTGAATTTGTACGTTCAAAAATGGAAGCCATTTTTCTTCGCCTTTTCTCGGGTGAACTTGATATACTCTGACTGTGCGTTTAACAATTCGAAGCATTTGTCCATTTCCTCTTGTGTTGAGCAAAGGACAAAGCAGTCGTCTACATACCTACAGTAGAGTAGCGGCCCGAGATCAGTCACCGGTGCTTCCACCTTAGGCATAAATGCAATGCCAAGGCTTGGAGCCAGTCGTTGTCCNTCAAAAATGGAAGCCATTTTTCTTCGCCTTTTCTCGGGTGAACTTGATATACTCTGACTGTGCGTTTAACAATTCGAAGCATTTGTCCATTTCCTCTTGTGTTGAGCAAAGGACAAAGCAGTCGTCTACATACCTACAGTAGAGTAGCGGCCCGAGATCAGTCACCGGTGCTTCCACCTTAGGCATAAATGCAATGCCAAGGCTTGGAGCCAGTCGTTGTCCCATTTGTTTGTTTGGTTATGGAGGCGTCTGGCCGGGTGAGTTGCTATCAACTTGACCTTTCCAGGCTCTGAAGAAGGCGAAATTCTCCGAAACGTCAGCTTAATCGTGAACAAAGAACAGTAACACCTCGCGTTTGCTCAACAAAAATGCGAAGAAAATCACTTGATCAATGCCGAGGTTAATAGAAAGTCGGTCGTGGCTGTTACTAACGTGTAAGATAATATAGCTGATTAATGGCGACTTGAATAAGGTACAAATCATACGTCTCACGATTTCCATCACACACATTTGTAATCATTAGAGGCTTAGCGCATCTCGAGCAAGGTGGGTGTTCCACAGTAATCAAATGCAAAGTGACTTGAGGCTTTCGTCTGCAGTAGATGTTTCCAAGCTGTTTAAGAGCAGGGCGGTGCTAGGACAGTGTGGTCGCATTCTACTGACGTCAATCAATGCAAAATTATAGTGAGGTGGAATCGCTGAAGGTGGTAGCTGGAACGCCTTTGAAATTGCGAATGAAGATTGAATAATTGGAAGCTGTGAAAAGAAGAAAGCAAACGGTGAATATCGGTAGTTCGCTGGACGAGAAGTGTCGCCGGACTTCACTCAATAAATTCAATCCGATCCTGGCCGTATTTTCAAGGGTGCTGAAATCGTTTTAATTGCTCATTCAGGGCTTTTGCTCAAGACCTCCTCCGACTTCTTAATACAATGAATCACAATGAGTTCCTAAGGAAAAGTAATTATGTGAAAACGAGTTTCACGTAACTGAAAGAGAACGGTTAACTAGCTTGTTCTAAAAAATAAATTTTAAGAAGACTTTGTTTTATACAACGTTTCCTTTGTAGAATTGGATGTTCAGGTGACCGACGAGGTGCTGGAAGACATCCATAACCATTAAAGTGCTAACATGAAACCTCGCAGCGAAGCGGTCGTCTGGTGAAGACCTCTTTTATTTAACCGGTTTGTTACGAAGGAATAAATCTTCTTGCGCTTTTCACTTATATTTGCATTTGCTTTTTAACTCTATGAGAAATTCCATTGGGAATACTGGAGCTACTGTCAAAGTCTATATTCTTTCGCTGCAGAAGTATAGCAATTTTACACCAAAAACTCCATATAGGAACACATAGGAAGGCTAGCAAAAAAGCGCAGCCATAACCTCTGCGAGCTCTGGACTCTAATAATCGTAGCTCCTAACACGGTGCACCACCGAAACGTTAGCCATGGCGGTGTTTTGTGGCAGCCTCATGTAAACTTAGCAATAAAATAGACTTGCCTGACGATCCTAATAAGCAGGATCTTTTCCTTCCTTACAACGTGATTCAGCCTCCTTTTATGCGAACCTCGTTATCAAACAATTCTTGGCTAAGTTAAGAGGTGCTCACTCAGAACAACGTCCCAGAAACTCTTTCTGCTACGTCGCCGAAGGAGCCGCGCATGATGTGATGGTGAACGCGTTACTCCCCGGAAAGGACGATAGCACGTTCGTTCCCCAACTCATACACCTGCGGTCCGGAGTTTTCCAAATATCTCAGCATTATGGTAGTTATATTTCGCAACATACCCTACCGTTAAAAAGGATAGCCAGTAAATAAAAAGGTTAAGATTTTTTAAAATTCTATATCTTCGCATCTACCATGCGGATCCCAGCACTTCTCACATTCGATTCGTTTCCTTGCATAGTTCACCCACCTAAGTCTTCCAGCTTTCACGTATGGCTCGATCTGCTGCTTGACAATTTTCTTTCCATCTTGAACGTCATTGAATGCGATTCTGTGCCGAGATAGGTGGTCTAAAGTGTTCCCACTTGAATTCCAGAAGTGAATTTTTTCTGGACAACTTCGATATCAATTTCTCGACCTCGGTAAATGAGAGACTTGGTGTACCCGGCGGGATCGAATCAGCTCAGCTCTCGTGATGATCGGCGTCATTATCACTGCACTATCCACTGACTTATCACTCTGACCCAATACTTTAAATTTAATGCCATTTAATTGTTAAAAAACAGACCAGTGCTGCCTTACTCATGCTTTAGACCTCAACTAAATGTGAGATTTCAATCCTTTGACTAGATGCAGCGTTATGGTGAATCTAATCACAGCGCATTTGCCACGGTAAATCACTGCCATTAATAAAAAAAAAAGCTGCTATCGGTTATGAAAGGAGTGGACAATACTAAAGATTTATTGTTTTCGAAATGGACGGCCCAGCAATACGAAAACAATGAAGGGTATGCCTTGACAAGATATTTAACACCTGGTTGCCGGTGTTTGCTTGCACTTCGATTTCACTTAATCACGCAAATTGGCTGATTTCTTGTGGCTTTCTAGCTAGTGTCCACGATTAACCAACACGGTTACAATAATAGCGACTGTCTATAAAACGACGACAATACGACAAAAGTAGACAGAAAAACAACAGAAATCAGTAATCAATCAGTAATGGAGAGCAACAATACCTGGTTGCTAGTTAGGTGCTGCGTTTTAATGAATTGTTGGCCTGGCGATCAGAATTTGTTCGTCGCAGCTCCTTCATATATAGCGATCCTCGTGCACTGTCGCGCCTGTGAAACTGTTCCTTCGCAATCAGTTATCCCAAAATAAAACCCATACAACGATGGTTCACCGATTTGCAAAAAATTGATATCGAAACCATTTCACAAAGTATTCGATGAAATATGTGTGAATAAACATCTTGAACGGAGAGAGGTGGGACTTTTCTATTTGTAAAGCACCAAAAGTGTAGATGATTATAATTACACTGTCTTTATCACGACATGAGTGGCTGCCAGATGAATTTGCCTTTCCACCTATTTCAGGGCGGCTGCAAAAAGGATTACCAGAAAGTCAACAAACTCATTTCTAAGAAGTGTACGAGAACGTTTTGTTTTAATTGAAGACGAAAGTTCAGAATCGTCTTGTTTCAAGCTCAATATTCATAACTCCGAACTTCAAACCTCTTTGGTTCTAATGGCAAAGTATTGTTTGAAAACTTGTGCGGAAGAGAACAACCGACATCTTTCGGAAACGCAGCGATTTGTTCCGGGTCGGTTTCAGTGACAGAATCCGAAACAGTGATAGGAGATAGCAAACTGTTACTACCAGATTTTATTTTCAGATGTCCCCGACAGCTTCGAAAAGAAGAGTTTATCTATCGCTGAACAACTATCGTTGGAATTTCGAAATGGCTCTTTTTGAAAACACCAGTGTATAGACATCAAAACTCTTTTTAACCCATAACTGGATGTATAACCGTGTGTAATCTGCGAAATGCCGTGGGTTCAAAACAAAAACATGAATCAGTCAGACATTGAAATAAACAATCTTATCTTGATATTCACGAAATAAAGAAAAATGATATGTAAGTACGAAAGGGAAAAGCACAATAACTAACAATTACAAAACGCTAATCTCATTCTACGTATGGAAAGGGAGAAATGGAAGCCGCTCCTCCGTAATGTAATTTATCTGTAACTTTAAGAACTTTTTCTATTTTATTTTTTTTGACCCGTGTTCACGTTTACGGTGCGTTTTCCAGCATTACACACAGACAACTCGCTTCCTCGCGTCCATTATCCATGAAGGTCCTCCAAGTTCTTACGTGTGGCCTCGCTTGCTGCTTGACGACTTTTATTTCATCTTGAATGTCGCTGAATGCCCGTCGAGCAGTTCTCCCTGGTTGAATGGCAGAGTGTGAATTTTTCCCAGACAAGGTCGGTACCAATTTCCTGATCCCGGAGGGATAAGAAGCTTGGTTGGTCCGCGCCGGAATCGAAATAGCACCACGTTTGTGATGACGGACATCACTAGCACTGTGCTATCCTCCCCATTACTTTCAGAATTATAAATGAGATATAAAGTTTACTTACGATAATCTGTTGTAGTAGGTATATTGTGCCATCTACAATTCCAAGGGAACCAAATGTGTGTTCAAGCGCTAAAATTTTCTAATAACCTTGGCGCGAGCTAATGGTTTGCTCATTTTGCCACGTCCTCACATATGAGTCAATTATGAAGAGCTATCTCAATCACTTTGCTGAAAACATAATGTCTATGAGGATAACAGGAATCAACAGTACTTCTTTCTTCCAGCTTTCTAGTACAAAGTTAATCAACTGTCCTACCCATTCTGTGATTTACAAAAACGTAAACCGGAAGCGAAAAACCACCTTTTGTTAGAATTTGGGTGTTCGATTTCAGACCATATCTTGCTATAGTTTTAACATTCATGTACGCTTTAGTAGAACCTAGCAATTATTTGCTTTTGTTTGTTTTCATGTACTCCTTTATTACAATCAAAACGCAATAAATATACAAATAACAGAGGAGTTGAATATTTTGTTGGCGATGGAAGCAAAGTTGGTAAGTAGACAATAAACAAAATGTATGAAATAAGAATCGTGTAATAAGAAAAAGGAAGAAAATGTTGCTACTTTAGAGGTGTTATCAATTGCCCTTCCAACTGCTGACTGCCTCATCGTGACTAGGAGGTATTACTGGGTGTCGGGTTGCGTTGTTCAGTGGGGATTCACTTCCCCTGCACAGTCTCTCAAGCTGAGAACGAGTAGTGGCAAATCTCTCTCTGATCCACAAGGGCTGCTACTGCACGTGGTAGTGAAGAACTGAGGCAGACTATGGCCGGGCTAACCTCGGGATTCGAAGGAACCACAATGGTTTGACAAGTAAATCTCTGAAAAATGGGGACTATACTGGGTCCTGGGCGACCAGTGAGGACGGCCCTTTCAAGTACAAGCATAAAGTGCCAACTAGAGTGACACCGAAACATCTTATCTTCACGACAAACGATTGTTGCCGCTATGATCGTTTCGAAAGATGCTCTCCTCTTCTTTGAAAGGTTTATTCTCCATACTACATAGCGCTCTGCAAAAATCGAGCCAAATTGACTTACGTTTAATTAATTTGAAGTGAGGGGTCGAAGAAAACTAGACGGTAGTTACCAATCGCTCGGGAAAACGCTGCTAATCAGTGCATAAATCTTGCTCGAAGGTCAATTTTAGAAGATGGTGCGCTTGGCATTCACATAAAATTCTAGGACATAAATTTATACGATGGAAATAAAATAAAAGAGCAAAAAGAAACAAGGATAAAAAAATAAGAAAACACTTAACTCACAGAAATCTCATTGCACTTGTCAACAAGTTGCAAAGATACTGCACGGCGTTCTGGTTCCCGTTACAAGACCTGTTATAGAAAATATGAAAAGCCATAAGCAAGAAATCTAATTAAACAAGCCTAAGATCTACCAAATAGATGTTTTGCAAAATCAGTCTAGATAAGAATGCCGTACTTCGAACCTATAAGTAGGTTATCATGAAGCACTTAGCAACATATCCGAACGTTTTCCTTTACCTCATACGTTCTCTCCTAAAGGAGATGTTGGAGTGAATATTAATTTAAGGAAACAACACTAGTAATACTAGAAATCAAGGAAAAAACTTTTTCTAGAAGTCATCACAGGAAATGATAGGATTATAGGGTTGTAACTTACGACAGCAGTGGTAACGGTTGAGCTCTGGAAATTTCTTGGTAGTCTTCTTGAGCAAACGCGAAGTGTTATTTTATTCTTTATTAACGAATAAGGTTTTCGGATTTCTTTAGACGTTTCGGAGGTTTGGCGGATTTCGCCTTCCTCAGAGCCTGGAAAGGTCAAGCTGACAGTAATCTATTCGGCCAAACACCTCCATAACCAAACAGAGAAAGTGCTAAACCAAGATTTCAATCACATTGAACAGAGAATAGCTTCTTTGCACACTCACCGCTTTCTATTAGTCTTCCAGTGAGTATGTCACGTGAAGACCAACCGCACAAAATTCACCTGCAAGCGTAATGTGCCCTCCCATCAGAATAACAGTCTTGTATACTGCCCAATATCACGCGTGATAATGAGGCATTCTTCCCTGTGGTTCATTTTTGGATTTCTGGAGTTAATCCAGAACGCCTCGAGAGTTTTGCGCGCTTGTGTTCGTTAGACGTTCTGTGACGTTCTTTAGACGTTCTTCTTGGTCCAATCTTACCGTTGAAATCTCCAATGTTGATCTTGAAGACTGCATGGTCTTCTCTGTGAAACTTGTCCAAATCCATGTAGAACGCTGTGATTTCCTCTTCTTCATAGTTTGATACCGGGGCCTAAACCACGAAGATTGTCAAAGCCGGTATTCATCCGCATCTTTTTTAATCGTAAACGTCCGATTCGGATTGTAAGTTGTTCGAATGAATCGGTGTTCATGGACAAACTCGTGTTGACGAGAACGCCGATTCCGCCGACTTCTCTACCATTGCATGTTCCGAGGAACAGTTCTTCTCTAGTATCATAGACGGCGTTGAATTGGTGGCGTCGCCTCGTCTCGGCAAGGCCGATGACCTCTTACCTTGTCTTTCTCGCTTGCATGAGCAAGTCTTCTATTGAGGACTTGGATGCAAGTGTACGTGCATTGTAGGTACAGATCGTCACCATAGTTCTTTGAAATCCAGGCAGCTTCCATTGGCCCTCAGGTTTTAGTAGGCTCTCCGTACTCGTCCTACCCAATGCTTCCGAATTAGGGGCTGCTTCAGGGTGAGGGAAATGAGGCCTGTTTCTTTTATTGTCTTTAGCATTCTGATACCCACGTATAGCTTGCTGAGCTATGAACGTGGGGGCTGGGTATACTCACGAGTAGCTTGCCAGGCTCTTCCAAAGTAGACATAGAGCTCACTCGTTGGAGTCGTCTCCTAACCGCCTCCCATATACTTCCCTGTCACTTGATTGCAGGCTTTTGGCCGAATTGACTCGTAGAGTACAATCCGCACAAACTTGAAGACATCCACACACGCATGCATGAATACGCCTAGCAAATACAGAAAGTATGTGCCAGATCGGCGCAACAGAAACAAGGGGTCCATCCCCTGGATCCACCTGGGCCTCAGGGAAGGTCGCTTTTGGTACGCGATTAACAGCCTAGCTGCCACCTGTAGACGCGCCACATAGTGTCGCTAATAACCGGATCAAGATTCTTCATTTGAGGAACCTTTGTGGATTGGTCTCATAATAAACACAATTTCTCATATTATCAGTAAAATACTGTCTCTTAGAATCCTCTCTGTCCATGGAGAAAGTTAACAAAGCTCTAAGTTCTTTGGTCCACAATGATCGGTGATTTTCTGTGGTAACAGCTTCGAATATTCCGACTCTTCCTCAGGACAACCATGTCGAACCAGCCTAACAATTATTGATAAGAAACAGCACCACTTCTTTGGAGGCAGATTGGCCGTGCTTAACAAGTATGTGGATTGCTTTGTATAGCAGGGTTAATCGAATCATGCGAGCCGAACGGAACAGTTCCTACTAGAAACCCACTGATAGTAAACCAGAAGTGCCAAAATTAGTTGTCGACTTGAGAGGAACCTTGTCAAGGGGTTGTGAAACTACTTGGGATTAGAAAGCACTGTACAGTCCCATTATTAGCGAACGATCTGGTTTATCATACTAGGAAGTTCAGACAGAGAAATCTGGCTCAACCAGCAAAACACCGCCGACCAAATGAATAATAGGTAATGGACCAGACGATCGTTTGAGATGATCGAAAATTCAAGCGTCGTAGCGTGTAACTATCACGCATCTCATGTTCTTCTCTGTTCCATATGGTGATAGAAATACTGTGGCTCCCTAAAGGAAATGTGCCAAATCGTTCTTTTCCTGACGATATTCGCTCATTTTTCATAGTTATTCCTGCCAGTGGTGCAAAATTTTTGAACTCGAACCGAACTAAGACGAATAGAATGGAGTCGACATGGAATATCTTTCAGCTGGAAGCTGATGGGTTCTTTTCGTCGTTGTGTCAAGATTCCTTGTAAATCCTCGTCCTTGTGTTAAGATTTATTCTCTAATTGCTGAAATGGGTCAGATGTTACAAATTAATATTTAATAACTGTGTCCTAATGTTATTGTAGAGTGAGCTGAGCACACGATTCCACATGATATATGTAGTCGTATTTTAAGCTAAATAACCTCTACTAGCTATGATGTTGTCACGTGAACATAAGAAGATTTGACAACAGCTTGTGTTGTGACACGAGCCGGTTTTTTATTAAAACTTCATGAACTTCTGCTTCCTCCCTTTGCGCAGAAATAAGTACGGTGGAGCTTAGTGATTTGAGTTCCTTCTTGATTTATTAAGCTTACACGAGATTGATAGAAAAGGTTCATTCGACTTACGTTTCTGTCGGTGGTTCACAGTCGTTCGTCCTTGCAATTTGTGCCTTTGTCTTCGTATCGACTCGATTCTTCATCACTAAACCACCGTTCGAATGAAGTAAGCTAACTTGTGATGCTCTTTCATACATGATCGTTGTTGACGATAGCGATTGGAGACACCGAACCTAAGGAATTCCACATGTCATTCCCGAAGTGTTATGAAAAAAATTGCCGGAAGTCAATGGCTTCCTCTTGGAAGTGTAGTCTCAGGGTGACAAAATAACATGCTATTTAGATGGAAAGTGGTGCAGGAGTCCACACGATAATTCATATAATTCTTATGGATTGGCTGTTTAGCTACAATTACTCCGAGTATATCTATGTGCTTCTCACATGTGAATGTAAACGGTTGTTTTCTCTTGTATCAGTGTGAGTCCTTATTTACTTCCATCGCAGGCCACAGCTAGGTTGCCATAAAATAAAGTTAAGCTTGTGTTCAACTACTCAAACACTATCGACTTTTATTCACTATTGTTTTCATGGCAGTGTACAACCCCAATGATGCTAAGGTATGAGCAAAATTTGGAATCCATAGGTGAGCCTTAAACCCGCGATTACTCTTTCCGGAAAGGTTAGTTATCGTTGTATTCCAACACCGTATTTCTTCTGGACGGCTTCCTAAGCTCAAATCTCGTGTTTTCACCTTGCACATGCCTCATCGTTTGCATGATTTGCAGTGAAACGACTCCTTTCGGCTAACGTCACCTCATCTCATGTTCTTGTGTCCCTTTTTATCCTCTAGGTCCACCAACACTCTGTCGCTGTAATCGATAGGGTTTGCAGCGAAATTTCGCTACCAGACCTCCTTCGTTACTCCATGTTCGTTTCGGCTTCTCGTTGTGCTGTTTGACGCCTGGCGCACTCCACTGTTCGTTATTACTCTTGTTTGTGCTTGCTTCCTAGAATCTTCTTTCCAGAATGTGCAGAATCCAGCGCTCTAGTGTTTCCTGGATCCCTCTGGGACCGGATGGCGAATCCTAGTCGTACTTGAGTCGATATGTTTGGCCTGATATCACCATTATTTTTCCTTGTCTTTGCGATGTTTGCGCATCTGTCCGCATCTCTAGCCACATCCAACTGCTAGAAGGATATCTGCCTTTTGTATGTCATGTGTTATGTTTCTCTTTGGATTACCGTATTAGCCTTGCTAGGGCACCTATGATTTATCTTTAACGGTTAGCGAGTAATTAATGAGTTTCCATGACACACAGTGGTCGTGACTGGGATACAACAGTCATTTCCCTTGTAATTTTTCCAAACCCTGACTTTTAACTGTCTTGTAGAGCGTCATGTCTAAAATTGATATCGAATAAAAGTGATAGTGAAGTAACGGTTTCGGACAACCTGAGGAATAAGCATTACCAGTCGCACATCAAGAAGTGGAGAGATACTTTGCGGAATTTGCAAGTTATTGATCGGAATTTCTTTCGAGTTGTCATGCAACAAGGATCGCTAACTAGTTAACGGTGGGCGCGATGGTCTCTCGGCTTTAACGCATTTTGGCGCTGCTTCACATCGAATTCTCTGAATCATTCATAGCGATTTCCGAGATTCGCTGGGACTTGATTACTAACTTGACTTAGGATTTATTTGATTATCTGCCTATATGGAAGAATGTTCTCCTACCTACTTCTGCTGAAACGACTCCACAAGATTTCTTGCTTTATTTGGTTTCGATCAATGCGTGATATCGATTCGTTAGGCGTAACTGTCTCTTAAAACATTGACTCTAATTTAATGATTAGGCATTTTTGTACGTTACTCATCATATCTATCTAAGAGTGTCACATTTGAAAGTGACACAATAAGATTTTCACTAAAAAATGACCTCCAAAAGGATTCACCTTAGTTAAGTAAAGTGAGGTTAAGGCCTTCGTTCTTCGAACCTGTTTTAAAACCACTGAGAGAGATCACTTGAAAGTAAATGCGTCGATGTTGCCTTAGCTGCTTTACTTTGGAAGTAAGCCTCATTTTAGTGCACAGATGTATTCGGGCCCATATCTATTATTATTATTTACTATACGTCATGTGTGGATCCCGGCATTTCTTGCACTCGATTCGTTTCCTCGAACTCATCATCCATGAAGATCTTCGCAACTTTTGTAGGTGAATTCAGGTGCTAATTGAGAATTTCCATTTTGTCATGAGTGCCGTTGAATGGTAGTCCAGTCGATTCTTCCTGGAGTCCTGAAATAGGCGTGCTATTGCATTTTCACGTGAATCAGAGGGAGTAAGCTTTTCCCAGACAAGTATGGTACCAATTTCTCAACTCCGGTGGGATGAGAGTCTTCGTTAGCTTAGAGTGGCATAGAACTAGTACAGTGTTAGTGATGATCGTCATCGTTGTCACTGGGCCACCCGCTTTCTATCCATATTGATGCAATATTAATATCGGAAAGTTGGTCGTAACGACTTTTGAAACCAGCCTCGCATCAGTTATAAGTAGATGGGTCGTAGAAGCGGTCAATGTTCTACATCTGGCCATCCTCCCTCTAATTCCATCATCCTGATAGAGTTAGCGCGTCGAAAGTGAACTATGATCGGCTCATAACACCAATTTCTGCCACATTCTACCGTATTTGAAGATTTTTTCGCAACTTCTTAATGGGTCCTTGTCGTCATTTCAGAATCGTGGTTTTTATTATGTGGTTCATGCTTAGAACGTTTCCATTACTAAATATGACATTCCTGAAGCACTGCTGTGGTCCATTTAAAACGACTCGCTTCCCTTCTATGCTTTTACTCCCGTCTTCTTATTTCTTCAGCATAGAGTCCAAGCTAAGCTTAAGATGTTTTCCTGATTTCTCAAGAATTTTCTCCGTGGATATAGATAGCACCTGAAAAAACGATGATTGTGGATCGGTTTTGTTGTAGTAATAGAGGAAGTTGTTGAAAACTTTTTCAGCTTCTATATTAAATCTTAGAAGGATTTTTCATGTTTTTGTCTTTCTAGCCCGTAATTTTTATCCTAGTATGTATTCTTTCTTTGATGAGCTTACACGAGATTAATAATGATTTTTATTTTCGGCTAACGTTTCGACGTCTTCTTCTTCCTTAGAGCCGATGATCCGAGTCGATGGTCCATGCTTGTTATTCGTCTCGACGTGGCAGCTTCGCCTTCGTGTCGAGTCAGGTCTTCCTCAGTGAGCCATCTCCTCTCATCCTCACTCAGTGATGCCCTTTTATACACGATGCGGAGTCAATCCCTGAGCGATGCATCATGCATTCGACTTGATTAAGAATCGTTAGAGGTATTGAATGGCTATCTGGTGTATATAGTGACTCACGGGTAGCCTACCAACGTATCGAGTCAGTGTTACTATTCTCCCAGATAGGTGCCGTACAAATTTACCAACCCTCGAGATATGGAAGGCTTGGTGAGCCTGCATCTGCGCTACACGCGTCCCTTGAAACCAGTTTTGTATAAAAAACTTTTCTTCTGCTGACGTTTCGGCGTTTTCGACTTCTTCAGAGCCGTGTCGATCTGAATAGATGGTCCTAAGCTGCTCGTTGTGGCGATCTAGGTATTCGTAGTTGTATTGAATCGAGCAGAATGATCACCGTCCGAATGGGGAACTTCGCTCGGGTTTGCGTGTTTTTACACAGGACAGTTTTTGGTCAATTGCCACAGTAGAACGTGAAAGCGACGAAACGTTAGTCGAATAAAAGTTCCTTTATACCACTCTCGTGTCAGCTCAAACATACGAACAAATTATCGATTTTAACTCTTTTATTTACTGCCTTTTTCTTTTTAATGGCAAGGTATGTTTCGAATTATAACTCGTATGAAATGCTGAGATATTTGCAAAACTCCGGACCACAGGTGTATGCAGTGGGGAACGAACACGCGCTGTTGTCCTCACCGGGGAGCAGCGCACTTCACCACTACACCATCCGGGACCCGGAATATCTCAGCATTTCATACAAATTATCGATTGTTCCGAATTATTGATCAAGGTTTTGTGAAAATCCTTTTTTAAGAAACCATTGAACATCGTATGCTATGCGTTAAAATAGTCATAAGAACTTTTTTGCTGGAGCTACTCATTAGTCTGTTTCCTGTTTCTTGTTCTTGGTTATTTCCAAAAAAATATAAGAAGCGGTATAAATACAAAGTCGAAGGTGCATTGCTCACTCTTTCTAGAGACGTACTCCCTGGAAATCAGATACATCCCCAGTTCTTTTCTTCCAGTACGTCCGAATTTCTATCTGAATCAATGGACTTCGTCCTCAACATAGATGACGTGTTTTTCCTTGTGAGCTTTCTTTTGAGGATTTACTCGATTAGATATAAAGACTCGCTTTCAACCGAGCAAAAACGCAACCCAGCGACGGAAATGAATTAGCACTTCGTCGTTCTTGCGCGTTGGATAATCTGTCAGCCCCCGAGGGCTTTGACTGAAGAATAAATGTGTTCAATGTCTCTACGGGGGTCTGTGTAGGTTCGGTGGTGTTCGTTGAACATTGGCGGAAAAAAGTTAGTTGTATATATATATACATATATACAGTATATGTATATATATATATATATATATGTACATATACATATAGGATAGGGCGCGTGTGGAGCAGTGGTCGGAGGTGCCTCGTAACACACACGTGGAATCTTTCTCCGCGCCCATGGCACGCCAAGCCTTCCATCTCTCCGTGGTCGGCGAATTGGTACCATACCTGTCTGGGAGAATAGCAGCGCTGGCTCGATACATCAGTAGGCTAGCGCGAGTCATTATGAAGGCCAATTATGCGTTCATTCACTCTCCAAACAATGCCTAATGAAGTAGAATGCATGGCGCATCCCGTAGGGGTTGATCAATGCCGAGAGCTTGCTTCGCCCCTTATATAAAGTATAGCGCAATGGTTAGCGATGCCGTCGATCAGGAAGCAAAGGTGCTAGTTCGATCCCCGCCCCATCCCACTCCTCCCATCCACGCAGAAATGCCCTAGTCTGGTTGTCTCGAAGATTACAGGGAGATTTGACTCGACCAGAATTCTACGACATTCATTAAGAGGACGGAATCCTCAGGCAACAGACGAAGCAACACGCGAAGCGTGCAGAGACCACTGTAGATGGCGAGTGCGAGGAAAACGAATCCAATGCGAGAAGTGCTGGGATCCGCCCAGTAGATTCGATGACGAGTCATGTAAAACAAATATATATACATACATGTATATGAAATGAATTTTTAGGCTTCTAGTACGCCGTTCGTCATCTTCTGAGCGCTCAGAAGGCGTAAAGTTAGATTTAGAGAATGGATACTTGCGGCGGTAGTGACGTGTAGAGAGCTCAGCTTGAAGAAGGCTTTTTTAATCCTGGGTACTCCATGCTTACAAATGGTAATTTCCGACATCGCAATATCTTTTCATGCTGTGTTAGTCACAGCGAACACAAGAACTTCTTAGCAAAATTGTTTTTTACAGTGACATGTTTCGATTCATTATTGAAGGGATTTCCTTCGCTAATGCCAGATATTTTCTTATTTTTGACTTTTCAGAGTTGTAAAAAAACCGGTTAAAAAGCCAATTCCCTTAGTGCTTTACATATTTCGTATTGAAATAAACGCCTCTTATATCTTTGCAATGCCATCGATTTGCTGGACGCATAGCGTGTTTATGGTCGTGTCTTTCCTAAATGTGTAATTTCTCGTCTGTTTTAGTGTGTTGTGTGTGCCGAGCATGTGATGACGTTACTAGACCGTCACTCGTTCAACTCGAGGTCATATTATTCTCGTCACGTGGCGTAATGAGGGATGAAATACGTTCATGTTGTCTACGAACCACCACATTCATCAAAGAGGTGCGTGGCCGGGGTATTGAGAATAATTTTCTTATTACCGCTAAAATATTTATATTACCATCTCACCACAGTTTCTGTATTAACCTTTCAACTTACTGGCTGTCATGAATCATCTGAGGTTTCTAGTTTCCCTGTTAATTACTGTTGGAGAGTAGCGCAGTGGCAGGTTTCTAGTTTCCCTGTTAATTACTGTTGGAGAGTAGCGCAGTGGCAATGATGTCAATTTTCACAAGCACGATGATGAATCGGCCCCGCCCAGGTTCACCACGTCATTCTCCATTCAAAGTTGGGAACTCGGTACCAGACGTGTTTGGGAAAAGTTCACTCTCTTCAGTCCAAGTGAGAGCGCCCTAGCCAGGCTATCTCAGGACTCCAGGGAGAATCGACTCGACCAGCATTCAACAATACTCATGACGAAACGAGAACCCTCATGCAGCAGCTGAATCCACAGACGAGATCTCAAAGATCTCTGTGAATAATGGATGCTAGAAAGCGAATCGTATAAGCGAATTACTAGGATTCGCGCGGTAGACGTGAAAAACAGGATGTTTGAAAAATATTGACTACTTGAAACGAACTACAAAATTCACTTGTCTGAGTACTATCAGAGAAATGCATAGTTCCATCTTACAGAAGGAACAGTACATAAACGACAACGAAAAGCCTTCTATGTTGGTTATCATTAATGACACTAAACCAAAAGAGATCAGAAGAATTGACTGCAGGATAGTGTTGTCACGAAGACACAAGGCGACGTCTTTATAAAATAAACCTTTGGGGAAAAATCGAGGGGATCATTCTTATTACATGAAATAAAACGGCTCTCTGAAGGCAGTTGTACTAGGATTTGGAAATGGTTGGACTTGGTGAAGTGCCTGCTTTTAGCTTAGATGTTTTAATAGACTGAGCCGAATTTCCTTCAAGAGAAAACTTCTGACGTAGACGTCTTGTTTTGATGAAATCAGCGAAGTGTTTTTAGAATACTTGTCATATTCTTTGGAACAGATTTGCCAGGATTCCATGCGACAAATACATGAGCAGACTAGCCAAATCGATTCGGTTGTGTCTTTATGAACACCAGTTCGATTGCATCTTCATACCGCTTGACTCGGCTGCGTTAAGGGCTGGTGCAAGAGGGCTGACGAACAATTGTGTATAGCTCGTCGTCTATCAGAACACCTTAATGATGACGCTATTGTCTACTTCGAACTGGTACTTTGTAAGTAAGAAGGACATTAAGTGATAAGGTAACAAACGGTAACCTGAGGGAATGGCCTTAATGAAAACAACCGCTCTGAGTTCCACACACGGTGCTCAATAATGAAGAGTTTTCGACAAAGAAGAAATAGAAGGACACAACCATTCTTCGTTCCGAGGTCAAAAATACTTTGAGTACCAAAGGTGTCAAACTGAATATCAGTTTTGTGGATTTTTTATACTAACGACATTTTTGCTTTATGAATAGCAATCATATACATATGTAAATATATATACATACGTATGTAAACTCCACTGATAAGTGCTTCTTTCTTTTGCCGTCTTAAGAAAAAGAACGCTGTTTAATACCACGTTCTTCCTCATAGAATAGCCTTTCTATTCTAAAATTATTGATTTTATGGAAAGATAAACTAAAGGTATAGAATTTCTTATTGTTTCTACTCTTCTCCATGAAATTACAAAATCCTTTCTTCTTTTCGGTTTCTAAGAAATGTAATGTTTGCTGGATAATGTTCAACGACGACAAGGCATATCTGAACACTTTCTAGAGTTTTTTTTTGTCTTAAGCTTTATGGACGAGGAACGAGTTTTGGAGCATTTAACCCAGTTGCGTTGTCTGGCAAGATCGCCCAGAAGCACCACCTCGGAAAACTTCTTCCCTTGTATTTCAGTGCGACTGGAGAACCTCATTTCATCGCACTTACCAAACCGTGCAATTTTCTATGTGGTCACACTGCTGAGATAACAATAGGATAAAGATATGAGAACCAATGGCTATACCAACATCACATTCTTCTTTCCCGGATCCTTTTTATGCGTTCTTCGGCAGTCGTCTAACAGTTCGTGCATTTCATGTCGTCGTGTAACGGATTTCAGGCCGCTTAGTGTGCGTGGAAGGCATTGATCGACATTGAAACGCCACTGAAAGCCGGATGTCCCTCGAAACGTGATGGTCCCAAGAGACGCTGGGAGTCATCCACTATTCCTTTGAAAAATTCTGACAAATAGGGCAGGGAAAGTTAAAAAATCTAGGGATCCAATTTAAGTGTTCGGAGCATCTGTTTGTTATCACTTTTATTATTGCTTGAATTAAATCACCGAAGATTGGAGTTTAAAAATTCTCTGTTGTTTCTTTGTGCGCTAACTAACCGCCTGCTAACGACTTTAACTTATCAGTTTCACTAAATTGCTCGATTCGAGGGCTTACAATAAGTCATGTGAATCGGATTATTCGTAGGGTACCTTGGCAGCAGGTTCAGAAATTTCGTATGCTGGTAGGTGGCGAGAGTAATTCGGTGCATGGGCACTGCCATCTGAAAACTACCACTGACCCAATTTGATGGATATGTATTACTAATGTTCGTCAACTTAAGAAGTTTCAGAAGTACTATGGTGTTATTTCTTTTTCTAATGCAATTGTGTCACGCCTAGCGAAACTTGCTCTGTTTCGCCTAGTCGAGCGATTTCATGAGTTTGTGACGCACCACACTGAGCGAGCATATCGATCGACTTGTTGCGATAATCAATACGCGCACTTTCTGGTGTGTAGATGTACCAAGTTAATCCAAATGAATCCTGTTGATTTTCTTCGCTTCAATTTCATTTTGTTAAGAGGGGGGATTTGTAGTGGGAAGGATTAATGTTTTCTGACTACAAGTCCCGAGTTGGCTTGATGTATTGGATTGGTTCGCAAGAGTTGATTCAAATTCTCATCCAGTTTTTCCTCTCTACTTTTGCCAAATTGGACACTTGGGATAACCCGAGCGCTACGCTAAAGTTTTATATTACCGTATACTACTAAATTATGAAGGAAACTAATCATTTGTGGTTTCTTAATGAAAGTAGGATTAAAATTTGTTCATTGCAGAAACGATTATCATAAGGGGTGCCACGAATCCCATGAACATGACGTCATACAACATAGCGAAATAAATAGCGCGATTACAATCGTATTGGTGGCTACTTCTACGCAGATGCTGTCCACTTAGAGCTCAATAAAATATTATTTAAAGAAAAGGTGTTTAGTGCGTTATTCTTTCAAATTTTTTTCACGATAATAACTTGGAAAATAAAATTTGAAGATAAAACCTTATAGGTGAGTAGAAAACTCTAAATCGTTAGTGTTTTTCACCTGTAATTAGAGCGAGACTAATAAGTCAGTATTAATTAATGGAGCAATTATGCTAAGTTTTTATTCCGTAATTATCTTCTATTTCAAACAGTGACTTTCGTCGAGTGATCTAGTGACCTATTGATTGGATCTAATGTTGCCTATTTCAACTAGAGCGTTCTTCCACGAATGTTTGGTAACCATCACCTTTATCACCTGCAGTCCCGTTGATCGTCGAGTGACTTGAGTGCGCGCCAGTAAATCTTCCATTTTTCCCTGCCGCGTGCAAGAGTAGCCCAGTGGGTTCTGCTCGCTCTAAGGACTCGTCGAGCATCATATCTCTCTTCTAGGCTCTTCGTGAAGAACTCTAACCATCCAGTCGTTGGTCTTCCTGCAGTGCGTCTAACATCCCGATGAATCCAGTCACTAACGACTCTTGCCCATCGGTTGTCATTCATACATATTACGTGTCCGGCCCGCCTTGGTAACCATGGGCTATTTAATTTCGTAGTACTGTCGATCTGTTACCGTACTTCCTTTCGTTTTTTTGTCAGTGTTGTGAAAATTGGTGTCTTTCTGTTTTCAGGAGACCGGAATAGATACATGTGTCGTTTTCGATTTCTCCTCTTGCAGTTTGCTAGAATCAAAGTGTTTGTCGTATATAATGCTGAAATATTTGCAAAAGTCGGGACCGCAGGTGTATGCGGTGGGGAACGAACACGCGCTGTTGTCCTTACCGGGGAGCAGCGCACTTCACCACTGCACTATCCGGGTCCTTCGTTTTGCCTGTCTCTCAGCTAGTTCTATTGATCTTTTGCCATCAAAAATCACCCGTCAACGGGATTGATCTGGGGAGCCCAAATCGGCGTTGAACCCAGTTAAGCTGAGGCTTAGTTATAATCACAATCTTAACCCTTTTATTTACTGCCTTTTTCTTTTTAATGGCGGGGTATGTTACGAAATATAACTCGTATGTAATGCTGAGATATTCCGTTGACGGGTGATTGCTGTTGGAGAAAAGATCAATAGAACTAGCCTGAGAGACAGGCAAAACGAAGGACCCGGATGGCGTGGTGGTGAAGTGCGCTTCTCCCCGGTAAGGACAACAGCGCGTGTTCGTTCCCCACCGCATACACCTCCGGTCCGGAGCTTTGCAAATATCTCAGCATTATATACGACTTATATTTCGCAACATACCATGCCATTAAAAAGAAAAAGGCAATTAATAAAAGGGTTAACAAAGTGTTTCCATTAGGAACAATTAGTTATCGATGAGGAATTGAGATTCCTCAGCATTGCAGTGTTTATAGTACCGAAAAAGAAAAGAACTTTCTGTACCGTACTAAAGTGA
Source organism: Angiostrongylus costaricensis (assembly GCA_900624975.1). Lineage (NCBI taxonomy): Eukaryota > Metazoa > Nematoda > Chromadorea > Rhabditida > Metastrongylidae > Angiostrongylus > Angiostrongylus costaricensis. The sequence goes on from UYYA01004720.1 coordinate 26,589, forward strand.
CCATCACACAGCCTCGGCGTGAATAATCAATAATCGTCTTTGGATTACAACCACAATGATGCTGAGGTATTCGCAAAACTTGGGTGCCGGACCAGATCAAACCACGATTCCTTTTTCCGGAGGCTCGCACACTACCCACTGCGCCATAGAGGCCTTTGATCTGCTTTTCTGTCAGCTAGTTTTTCACCTAATGCTACCATCAGCAATCATCCGTCAATGGGATTGATCTAGGGAGCCCAAATCACCGACGAACCCAGTTAAGCTGAGGCTCTAGTCGAAATCCCAATATCAACTTTTTATTTACTACTTATTACAATTCTTCATTGCAGGGTATTACGTGTGATACAACCACAATGATGCTGAGATATTTACAAAACTTCGGATCGCAGGTATATGCGAGTATCACACGTAATGCCCTGCAATGAAAAATTGTAATAGGCAGTAAATAAAAGCTTAACATTGTGATTTCGACTACAGCCTCAGCTTAATTGGGTTCGTTGCCGATTTGGGCTCCCTAGATCAATCCCGTTGACGAGTGATTGCTAATGGCGCTGATCGATAGAACTAGCTGAGATACAGGCGAAACGAAGGACCCGCATGGTGTGGTGGTGAACGCGTTACCGGCTTTAGGTTCTGCTTAACTGGTTTCGAGGCCTATTTGTGGCCCTAGATCGTTCCCGTTAATGGGTAATTGCTAATAACACCGATAGAGTAAAAATAATTGGCTGAGAGAAAGGTAAATCAAAGGCCTTGGTTGTTGTGGTGAATAGCACGTGAACCCTCAATGAGGGTAACCGGTAGCTCGAACCCCACCTGAAGTTACGAGTTTTTCTCGTATCTCAGCTTTCTTGTGGGTTTCTGATTATTTTTTCACACTTTCTTCTTTAAATCCTTAGTTTTTGTAGTGGCGAATCGAAACCAGCCACGTTGCACCTCCAGTAGTTTGTATTATTTTCGGACGACATAGTGTTTGTTCAAATTTTTGTCAAACGTCTTTCGTCTTTTAGGCGACTGCATTCGCCATCACTCATGTCGGTTTATGTTTCATGGTGGCTGTGTATGCTGTCGTTGGAGCCTTTATGTTTCAAGCGATCGAGTACCCTAAAGAAATGGAGTTTCAAGGTCATATCAAGAACGACACTTGGAATGTACGTTGGTCTCTTTTTAATTGGAAGCAGTGACATTTATTTATGAAATTATTAGTTACTTACTTGAATACTTCTTGGATACTTGGACGGTCCATCTCCACGAGTTGTGCGGACCACTGCAAATTTGCCATTCGCTCCCTTCCCTCGTAAGCTTCGTCCACGGTTGTGGTTTTATTCGAACATGGTGGTGGGTGTGAGTCTCATACCATGATCTGTAAAATAACTGCAGTTGTAGGCACAGCTGAGTAACTCTGCTTACGAAGACGTCCGCCCAACGTGTAGGTGGCCGTCCTAGGGGACGCTTGCATTTTCGTGGAGCCTACTGTACATTTCTTTTTGTCTATGGATCGCCTGTTCTTCTCATTATGTGACCTGCCCATCTACGTTTCACTGTCGATGTATATTCTCCTGAATCTCGAAGATGTGACAGATTTCTGAGGTCAGAGCTTCGCATGCTGGCTACATATTGAGAGTGCCGGTTATATCTCAGAAGATATCGTTCAAGCGCTGTCTTCGTTATTAAATACGCAAAATCGTTGTACATGACTGTGCAATAACCAACTGCCCTCGTTGCTTCCCGCCTTAACGACGTCAGGAGGTGTTCGTAGAACTTCACTGTTAAAGGTTCATTTGATATCAAAGTGCGAGATAGGAGACTGCTAGGAATAGAGATATGAGATAATCCCAGTGATTTAATGAAATCACCGGGACCTGTGTTTCTTTCGTTTTATTTCTAGTGATATTTCTACAGTTTGCTGTCATCGTAAGGGAATAGAGACTAATAAAAAGGAACACGTAGAACGATTTCGCCTAGGTTGTACATGAACTGTTCGACTTCATCAATAACAGCTCAGTGATCGAAGAAGTCGAAGTGAAGATGGAAGCTCACCGACTGTTCAAACACTACGAGAAGTTGCTTGTGGAAGCCGTAAATTTTGAAGGTATCTTACTTAAAGAAGATATATGGAACGCAGAATTTTCTTTCGATCAGAATTTTAATGAAAGCTTTTCGTGACTTTTAAGAAACCAATATCTTGGGACTCAAGAACCAAGAAAACTATCAGAAAATGCTATACCCTCACCACTATGTTTTTCGTTTGAACATGAGACTTATTAGGGCTATACTCACGAAGGAAGACAGTTGTATACTGTTCTCGCAGTCGGAAGTCTCTTTAGATGGAAGTTAGAAGCTATGAAATGCTAGGAATCTGTGTCCTTTGTTATATAGAATGATTTAGAGCCATTTCACACACGTACGACAATAGGACAAGTTTCTCTGGCTGGTTTCTTGAATTCAAGAAGCAGATTTTCAGTATAGAAGCTCGTATCCACATTATTTGTTTAAAGGTTATGACGAGCACGACGACGTCCGTACGACGTATCAGTGGACGTTCTCTGGAGCGTTGTTGTATTCAATCACCGTCTTCACCACAATTGGTGCATACTTCTGGTTTATTGGTTATCGATTTTTTTCGAATACTTTTCACTCATTTTTCTTGAAACATGCGTCATCGTGTAGGTGCTGAATATTCATCAAGAAAATCTCAAATAGTATGGTTTGGTCTTTGGCGTAATTTTGCACAATTGGTGTCTGTGGTGCACCAATGTATGTTGGTGTTAAACATGTTTAAAAAATTGAATTTCAAAAATACGAAAAAGTTAGTAAGAGGTTTTTAGAGAAACAACTACTACTTTCCTACCCGTGATTTTCGATTCTGTTTCACCACTTTCGGTGATATCCGGCGGAGGCTATGCCAGTAGAAATGCTCAGCGAATGGATTCTATATAAAAAGAGTAAAGGATAAAGCTCTCGGTGTTGATCAGTCTTTGAGGCGTACTCCGTTCGTTCTACTTAAACACCAGTTAAAGGTGTTTGAATACATGTATGACCCATAGAATGACTTGCGGTAGCTCAGCGATGTATCAAATGAGTGCTTCTATTCCACCAGACGAATCTAATATCAGTTTGTGGACGCCAATAGGATGAAAACCTTATTGATTCCGAGGAACGGGACCGAAGCGATGACCCTGCGTTGTGTCGACCCTGTTACACGAAGTTGATAAAGTCTTTATTCGGCTACACTTTCGACGTCATTAGAGTCAAAAAATCGCTATTCGTAATCTGGACACTACTCACTTGCATCTAAGTGTATAAAATGATTTGCTTGTGGTTGCATTGTTAATAATGTCAGGGTATGGTCATATTTGCCCAAAAACCGACACCGGCCGTCTTATGACGATCTTCTACGCGATGGTTGGCATTCCGTTGATGTTGCTGTGCTTGGCGAATATTGCTGAAACCTTTGCACAGGTACTGCGATTTTTCTATTACAGTGCAATCCCACAGTTTAAATCTGTCGCGTCTTCTAAAATTCGACTGTGCTTTAGTAGTGAAGTAGGCCTTAGTCTGCAAATCTTAGATGGCCAGAACAGATTTGATGACATCTACACGAGTAGCAATTAAACCCGAAGTTTGTCAAATTTTTATACCATTATTATTCATTAAATTGGTGTGTTTCTAAACTATACAACAATGGATTCGTACTTTTGAGAAGGATCGCCTGGGACTAAAATTAGTCTAACATTTTTTTTACAAAAATTCAGCTGAAAGTAAACCTGTTCACTAGTCACCACCTCATTAAGTAGAATCCAACTGCAACGCGCAAACCTCTCTCCAATCCGTGAGGATCACTGCTTGTTTTTGTAACCCGTTGACGGCCTGGAATGGCTATTTCTGGGGTATTGAAGAGAAAAAAGGCTTCACCACCCAAAAAACTCTAATCAAGTAGATTTTGTACTTCGGCGTTGTACGATTTGTGAATTTGAGTTAAGTGTCGAGGTAAATGCAGTTGATTAAACGCGATTCATAGTACAAAGACTTTGTGGGACACAAATACAGCTATCTAGTGTTGATTCTGAACTGTACGAAGTACACAGTGGGAGTAATGTCTAAGTGATTATGTTTATTTCCTAAGATCGACTTTCTATTAACCTCGGCAGTCGATTATGAATTCGTCGTTTTCTCTCTCAGCAGTTGCGAGGTTGTTAAACAGCGTACGTTCACTTCCATACAATAATACACATACAATACGATCGTAGCTGACGGTTTAGCAGAATCGCCTTCTACAGAGCCGTTTTTTACGTGCCAGTGATCCACTGAAGAAGAGCCGCTGATCAGCGTCGCATATGGTTGACGATTTCCCTCAGTGGAAGGCACGTAAAAAACGGCTCTGAAGAAGGCGATTCTGCTAAACCATCAGCTACGATTGTATTGTATATGTATTATTGTATGGAAGTGAACGTACGCTGTTTAACAACCTCGCGACTGCTGAGAGAGAAAACGACGAATTCGTATGTTCACTCCGTTATTTTTGACCCTTTGGATCTGTTCCTTTATGCGAGGTGCTCCCATATAACACAGTCAACTGAGGAAAAATGTAACTTGAGAAAAATGAAAAATAAAATGTAAAAAGAAAAATTAATTATATTTCGCAATATACCCTGCCATTAAAAAGAGTAGGCAATAAGTAATAAGTTAAAATTGAGGAAAAATGGTTCGAGACAGTCTTCACAGCAGACAAAGTGATGGGTAAATCACAGAGATTTTCATCTGGTGTATATCGTGGACCCATTTCCACGTCGATAAATTCCTTTGAAATCTTGGTCGGCTTGTTTTAATGTCAGATTGCTAAATGGGTTTTCCATTGTTGAACACGGCTCGTAATTCAACCAATTGCACTTAATTTTCAAGTACTTGATCCATTGATTTCCTTTAGATTTTTACCTACATCTACTTCAAAGTCTGCTGCGCATACTGTCGTTGGCAGCGAAATCGGCGGCGAATCCGACGAGCAGCGCTCTCGTTTCGCTACCATCCGAATGCCGCCATTAACACGATTAGACGAGGTGTGATCGATTTGTTGATTGCTATTGATCCCATCCATCCATAGATTGATGTGTCGATTACGGTAGAAATAGTATTGCTGATCTCTTTATTTTGCATTTCATGCTTTCATACCATCCCGTCAAATAGTATTGGCAGAAGTTTCTGAAATTCTATCATTCTACAACGGTGACATAAGGAGATAGGTTAGACAATGCAATACCTACCTTCTAACCAAAATTATGCCTCTATTTCTTCTTTCTTGTTTCATATAACTGATTGTTAAGTAATCAAGGTGAGCAGGCGGTCGGCGTCTTTTAGCATTTGGTAGGTGCGAGTGAGTATTCCTTGTCAACAGGTGAACTGGACAGGGTAATGTATCTCACGACAACCTCAAGGTAGCAACCGTTAGCTACTGGATTGTTTGAGGTGTAGCGCGGGTAATTAAAAAGACAGGAATCGGGAAATTAAAATCGCTGAGATCTTGTGACAATAAGATTCTTATCATGTCGCTGGACCTATTGGAGTGCATGTATAACATTGACACTTGACACGCGCGTATGGAGGCATTGCTTGTGTCCACTCTAGTCACGACAGTAAGCGCTGGGACATGAGATGAAGATGAGCAGTGCGAAAAGGTCTCCGCCCTTAGGTGCAGCTAATATCTGCTTATGTGCATTGCAAAAAGGTGGTGATTAATCAAGAACTGCATTAGGCGTCCAGCATCAATCATTTATTATATATCGTTTTCGAATACAGCCTAATTTTTTCTTCGATCGCGTGGGTTCTAGAACAATTGCACCTAGGTTTCCTTTCTTTTCCGTTGTTTCTCTTCGGCACGGTATTCTTCCATGGAAGTGGTCAGTTCCATTTATAGCAATGGCTTCAAGTAACATTCTGTGCTCTATGAACGTTGCACAGCTGTAGATACACCAAGAGGTGCAGCTGACTGACGAAAGTAATTAACGCATTCCTCCATCTTGTAGGTGCCTCAGTATGCTTACATCTTTCTGATGTCCACTGTACCTCTCACCCATTTGTCGTTTACCCATCACATTATCTGAGTTCAAAATGAAACATAATACGAGATCATTCGCCTAATATAACTGAGTAAAAAGCAAGCTGTTTCTTCTAGTGATTTAGAGGTGCACCGCAATACATGTATGGTCGTTTGTTCAACCACATTCCCGAATTAAAGCAGGCCTACCACCCTGTGGTCGTAAGCATAGTGGAACGAGACTTATCTTGTGGGGTATAAAACACTAATATAAGTGAAATTTGCATTCAAGTCACATCTATGATGTTACGAATTCATTGGAATTCTTGCACAACCCTAAAAGATTGGTGAACGCTAGAAGTTTCATCCTTTATTTATCCTTCAACCTTCAGCACAATCGTCACGGTCCGCCCAACGCTACAATATGGTACGACAGCACCCATCACTAAATAGAGGACGTGGACGACATGCAGACACAAAAAGTGTACGAAGTTTTGGTCGAAACCAAGATGGGTAAGTTTATTATTTGGTTGGCTTACAAAATATCTCCGTTGAATCCCAGCTATACGCATTATAGTGTCGAGTTGTGATGTAAAATTAAAAAAATAGTTGGTCGAGATTATTTGGACATCAAAAATGTCTAAATAACACTGTAAGATAATGTCTTATTTGTTTTACCCACTAGAAATCGCCCAGCAAACATTTCTTTTATTGCTGACCCAAAAAGGTCCTATTATCTTGTGAAAAATAGCTTTTTCTTCTTCTGAATAATTTAGTTTAGGTGGCTAATCGGTAATCTTTAGAAGTCGCTTGGAGTTGCAGCGTTTTGATACCATCAGTTTACCAGGTCGACGAAAAATCAGCCATTCGCGAAGCCCCAATGGTACTTTGTCTAGAAATGCTCCTTTGAAAAGGTGATCGACCCACAAATTTCTCGAAATTCTTTGGTTTATCACTCTTTATTTACTGCCCACTCTTTCTTTTACATGGCAAACTATTATGTGAAATACAACTACAATGATGCTGAGATATTTGCAAAACTCCGGACCGCAGGTGTCTGTGATGGAGAACGAACGCGCTATTACCCTTTCCTGGGCTGACGTTTTCAACACCACATTATGCATGTCCTTCTTTCTCTTAATCGTGTTTTATAGCCGCTATCAGCAATCATTCGCTAATGGGGTTGATCTGAGGAGCACAAATCGGCATTGAACCCACCTGAGCTGAAGCCATGGGTGCATATGGCACAGTGGTCGGAGGTGCCCTGCAATACACATAGGATCGATCCCAGCGCCACTGGTGCCCACCAAGCGCTCCATCCCTCCGGATCCGACTCCTAGACTTCTTTGAGGGAATAGCAGCACTTGCTCGGCACACCGATAGGCTACCACGAGTTCTTGTGAAGATCAGATATGCACTCAATCACCTCCAAAAGATGCTTTATGAAGTCGAATGCATGGCACATCCCTCAGGGATTGATCAACGCCGAGAGCTTTATCTTTTATATTTTATTATCTGAAGCTGTAATATAAATCAAAATGTAATCATTTTCTATTTATTACCTGTTCTTACTTCGCATCATACCCTACCATGATGTAAAAAGAATTAGCAATAAATAAAAAAGGATTGTATTGTGATTTATACTATAGCTTCAGCTTAGCTGTGTTCAATGCCGATTTCTGCTCCCCAGATCAACCCCGTTGACGGGTGATTGTTGCTAACGCCTATAAAACACTGCTGAGAGGAAGACGAAATGAAAGACACGCATGATGTGGCGGTGAACACATTAGCCCCTAGAAAGACTAATAACAAAGTTCGATCTCTGCCGCAGACACCTGTGCTCCGGAGTCTAACAAATATCTCAGCATCATTGCAGTTGTCTTTGGTTTATTTCCAACTATCATGGTAGTGGGACATAGGTCTTGAATATGGCGAAAAAGAAATGAAATCTGGGCCAAATATGACCACGTACTCTGACTAAGGCTCATATGGGTTCAATGGAAGGAATTCTTACCTTTGACCTACCGAACTAGATTGTACCTTTAACACAGGAGGTTACTGTAGTCACGCTCACGTATGTTGCTAATGTGTGTATTTCGATTCATTCCTGCACGTCGATTTTACCAGATGTTTTGTATCAAAGAATAGGGGACTAAGGGCGGTTTGCGAGCGCTTTCATCCAACATTTAGGACCCATGTTTACTCATATTGGGACTACACGTGCAAAGTGGCAATAGAGGTCATGAGGATCCGAACCAAGCTATGGTTTGAACATTGGATGCTTAATAGAAAATAGATGAGAACGTTGCATGGTGGGCCTAGATGGTAGTAAGTGACAAATATCCTAAAAACTAATCAGATTTCGTATAAACGCGGAAATCTAAGTTTGCTGAATGGCAGATCCCAAAATGCAATGAAACAAGCAAAACAAAAGAAAACAAGTAGTTCAAGTCAGGAAGTGGAGGAAAGCGAAACATCTTCTAGGGCTCGCTTTATATCCTATTTTACAGTGGCAGTCGTTATCATTTGCATAAGTCGAACACAGCGATGAACATTGAACAGTTCAGTACGCATGACATGGATGACAAACGACATCGACGGCAGAAGAATCGCTTAGCAGTGTCCGAAAGCCAGGCACGCGACTGTAAAGGTCCGTACTTTTGCAGTTCTTATTTTACCATATCTGTTTAAAAGTCCTAAACAGTTTCTGGATCTATGGGTCAAATTTCTAAAACCCGTTTGTTCTTATTGATGACGTCACTATTTTTGCCTAATAAAGCTATTTAAAGATTTTTCTTGCGGAGAAATAGATTAGTTTATTTGAAAATCCTAATACAATTCATTAATGGCAAGTTTAAGGAACTGCACTAACACAGTTGCATCATGATGATGGAACAAGCGATATGAAGGTGCATTCAGCGTCCTCATTCCATGACATATCTTTCGAAAGGCGGTGAGTCTAGATCAGCTCCTAGTTATTTTATTTTGTTTTACATGACTCATCATCACAAGTGCGGATCCCAGCACTTCTTGCATTCAATTCTTTTTCCTCGCATTCTTCCTCCACAGTGGTCTTTTAACATTCTGCATGTTTCGGCTGCTGCTTGAGGATTTCGTCGCTATGAATGTCGTGGAATGCTGGTCGGGTCGATTCTCCTTGCAGTTGCTTCCTGATGGATGGCATCACTCACTATATCACCAATCGCTACCACCTTTATCCTATATTTATATCTTTGTTAAGTGACAAAATATCGATGATTTTTGCGTCTGATCATGATTTTGGAATGTCTTAGGAGACGTAGATTTGATGAAAGTACGTCAACTGTGCCAAATGTCGTCATTTCGCCTACCCGTGATGATGACAGGAAAGCTGCGAGTGATGTGGAACGGATAGAGGAGACCAGTATGCAGGTGCTTCCAAGTGTCTTTCTTTTTTTTCAATTTCAGGATCATACAAAAAGTGGTATAAGCTACCAGTATTTTACTGTAACATCAGGAATATCTTCGGTTTAAACATGCGAATTATAGCATTGACTACTAAGTGATTTTACATGTTTACATCGAAATGCTACCATATATTTCCGTTGAACTTTATTGTAGCCCACTAGATTGTACCATGTTTCCCTCTTATTCCGGCACCCAGAAAAGATCTATGGGAGTAATGCCATTTTTTATAAGATTCCTACTTCACATCTACTGTGCAAACCTCACAAATTCTTGCATTCGATTCGCTTTCAAACACCACAATCCATAAACCGCTCCAAGCTTTTTCTAATGCATGGATTCGACTGATGCTGGAGCATTTTCCATTCGTCATAAGTGTCATTGAATACTGGTCGAGTCGATTCTCTCGGGAGTTTTGACATAGACCGGCTAAAGCGTTCCCACTTAGATCGTAGAGAGTGAACTTTTCTCAAGCAAATATGATGCCAATTCCCCAATCCTAGAGGGTTGAGAGGCTCGGTGAGCATAGAGGCAGATCGAAATAGCACCGCATTCGTGGTGACCGACATCACTACCAGTACCCTGCCCCTCCCTAATGACAAATTAACGTCTATAAAATAATATTGTTTGATAGATTTGATGTCGGTCCAGCTGGACTTCCTACTCTATCTGGCTTGCAAGCGAAACACTATCATATCACTCTGTCAGAGACTACAACTGAAAAAGCACAAAGGCGCTCGTTCATGTCTTTCAGTTTTATTAACGCCTGGAAAATTTTTCTAGATTAATGAGCTAAGATGATAAGACGACAACGGTGTAAAAAGTCTTATTTGGCTAACGTCTTGGTGTCTTCGCCTTCTTTAGGGCACATTGATCAGAGTCGATGGTCCACAGATGTTAGGACTCGTGATGATTGAATGAAAGATGTTTTTTCGGCTAACATTAAAAGAACCCAAGGGACCGAAAAGTTAGCTGCGTAAATCTTCTTGTACCAGCCTCGTGTTAGTTTAATAAACTCGAAAAATATTGAATCTGCTTTCCGAGGCTCGATGAAAGTCGGTTTTCAAACCGAGCCTATAATATTTTTGTGCATATAATTCTATTTATTTGAATTTGCCTTTTTTTCTTACAACCAGATTTTGTTTCTTGTAGTTATCCTTTTCTGACGAAGACGATGTGGAACGAAAGCATTTTGATCGTGAAACCGATGTGACGAGGGATTTGGTTCGCGACGTTGGCCGTGACCTGCGCGAAAACAACTGTCAACACGGTTCAGTGAAACAATCAAGTATGGATGGTTCGATGTCTCGAAGGTGTGTTAAAGTGGCGTTCTGGATTGCTATTCAATGTTTCGTTCCCTTATCTTTTTTCATCTATGAAGTTGCAAGAAACATAGAGCTTGAAGATTAGTTGCACTATGCACTGATGATTTTCCGGGAAAACAAGCATACACCAAACTGAACTACATTTTGCATGGACTATGGCAATGACTCCTGGGTGCCGACGTCATAGAGTGTGCTTGCATGCGTGTTCGTTGTGTGAAAGAAAAGTTTAGGTTACGCGAATTCGAAGGTCGCTCTTGCAGGTCAGACAGATCGGAACGTTCGGATGAAATGTCACTACATTCGATGCGAAGACAGGTAAACAGGTCCATGAATATGGAATGCCGTTCCTCCGCTGAGGTGACGTTGGAACGTTACATTCGTTTTAGGGCTATTCACACTCAAAAGAAAAGATGCCAGTTAGCGTCGGTATATGCATTGTGTTCGCCTTTATTTCAGGTACGTGCTTTTCTCTGCAATAGTTTTCTAATCCGTAAACTATGAGCAGCGCCAATATTTTCTTATTCGAACTATTTCATGACTAGTTTGGTTAGCTTGATTGCAATACCGAATCCGAGCTTTCGAAAGCATGGCTCATCAATCCCATCCCATTAAAGTTGTCAAATCGATTATACATTCAGGAGGTGCTCTGTTGTTCAGTTGGTGGGAGGGTTGGAATCCATTCGATGGAGCTTACTACTGTTTTATAACTCTCAGGTAATTGACGACTACCATGGATATTTTAGATCCATAACTTACGAAATATCGAGGCAGTTTTTGAACACTTTGTCTGGTCGAATCTAAACGTCCCACGATAGCCTAATGCTTGCATGAGAAACCAAGTAAAATTGTGAGGTTTTATTTCAAAATTCCTCAGTGGTAAATAGTTCATTCCTCTAAGGCTTTCTACGATTTACGATCATGAAAATGAGCTGCACGATGTTAATCTGCTAGTGACAGTGGCGTACACTCTCTTGCGACAAACTGGTTGACTCAAATGGTTTGTGCAAATGTCCGTCCATCGAATACCTTAACTAAGCTGACGCTGTAAGAGAGAAGCAAACTTGAGACGAGTCCGAGTTTTACTCTTTCACGACTACTAGTTCGCATATGGCTTCAACCTCTTGTCAATCCTTGTGCCTTCTGGTTCTAAACCTCCCAGAGATCTGAAAATTTCAGTTCACAGCCAATAAACACAATGACTAAATCTTAGATTTAAGGTGAACTTGTGTGGGTACAGTTGGCAGAAAAAATATCGGAGTGCTCCATTGATTCCTCACAAACATGATTGAAATGTGTGAAGTTTTGTTGGCTTGGTTTGAAGGATTAGGCTCTAATGTCTTGTGCGTATGATCCACTCACCTTTGCGTTTCAGCACAATCGGTTTCGGTGATATTGTACCAGGACAGGCATTAGATGAGGGATCACAGGTATTACTACGGATTACTTAATAAGTTATTAGTATAGATTACTTATTAAGTTAATTCTAAAGTGATAATCAATATGTCCCAGTAGCGCAGTCTATCTAGTGAGGCATCATTCACACTTCTGTAGTAGTTAGCGTGATTTTCATTGTAAAACCGTGTCCACTTATCCCTCAATAACCGACATACCGCACTGGCCTTGTGCTTTTGCTCTGCCTTATTTGGTTTTATTTTGATTTGTGTATGATCTTGTTCTTCACAGCTCTTGGTGTCCACGATCCAATCAGAAATTTGTGATCGATCATAGGAATTTCTTAAAATTAAGCCCGAATAAATTTCGCTCTCGTAATTGCCAATGTTAAGGAGAAACTGGTAGTGTGTGCACTATATCTACTCTTTGGTATGGCACTTATCGCCATGTGTTTTAAACTAATGCAAGATGATGTTGTTCAAAAAGCACGCTGGTTAGGTCAGAAGATTGGCATTTTGGGTAGGTCTTATAGGTTATTACTCTCAGTTAAGTGAATGGTTAGCTTTTCGCTATTTGTTTTCCGCTTACTTTTTGCTTGTGTTTTCGCTCTTGTTGGCTTTTGTGTTTTGTGCAGTCGTGTTTGCCTCGCAGTTCCATTTGTCAGCTCCTCCAGTGCATTTTACTGAAGCGATCGCTCGGCATACTTTCTTCATTTTTGGATCGATCCCATCTACCATGGAACAAAATGGCTTTTGTGGTACGTGTTCTAAACGTTTTCGTACTTTTGCTTCCCGTACCAAGGTTGAACAACTGTTAATCGTTTGCTGAATGTTCGCGCACCAACCAGAATTTGACTATAAAGGGATTGTGATCGCTATTAAGTGAATGATACGTGTATTCGATTCTAACCCAGGTAAGGTTTCTTTGCAGCATCTAGTTAGCTTGAAATTTATAAGTACTACTTTGTTATTATCTTAACCTTTTGTTTACTGCCTATTCTTTTTAATAGCAGGGTAGGTTGCGAAATATAACTCGTGTAATGCTGAGATATTTGCAAAACTCCGGACCGCAGGTGTCTGCGGTGGCGAACGAACGCGCTATTGTCCTTACCGAGGAGTAACGCGTTCACAATGCGGGTCCTTCGTTTCGCCTGTCTCTCAGCTAGTTCTATCGATCTTTTGCCATCAGCAATCACCCATCAACGGGGTTGATCTAGGAGCCCAAATCGGCATTGAACCCAGTTAAGCTGAGGCTATAGTTGTAATCACAATCTTAATCTTTTTATCGTTGACAGATGATTGCTGGTGGCAAAAGATAGATAGAACTAGCTGAGAGACAGGCGAAACGAAGGGTCCGCATGGTGTGGCTACTCCCCGGAAAGGACAATAGCGCGTTCGTTCCCCACCGCAGACATCTGCGGTCCGGAGTTTTGCAAATATCTCAGCATTGTACGAGTCACTTTGTCATTGTTTGGTTTGAGCTTTCAGAAATTGTACTTCTGCCTCGATGTTGTGTGAATTTTCAGAATTTAGTCAGTGATGAATTCGAAGATGTACTAAGTATTTTGTCCAAAAAAACGGATGAATCTCTCATCGTAGAACAATATATGAGGGACGCGCCTTGTTTTCGACTGTATTAAGCATCATTAGAGTTGACTGAATGCATATCTGGCCTTTACAATGGCTCGCGGAGGCCTGCCGGTGCATCGAGCCAGTGCTGCTATCTTCGCAGACAAGTCTGCTACCAGTTTGTGAACCCCGGAGAGTTGAAGAGCTTGATGGGCTTGGGGCGGCGCGTAGATTGATTCCATATGTACTGCAGGGCGCCTCCGACTACTGCGCTACACGCACGCTTTTGTTCATAGAAGTGAAATACCCGCATTTATTATTTCAGTTTTCTACGGTGAGATGCCGTTATGCATCTAACTTTTATACCCATGTCGTCCGCCATTCTAAATCAGTGGTTATTATATCCTAGAATGAATCCATGAATCTTGATCTAGTTGTTAGCCAAGAGTCTCTCCTAGAGGATTTAGTTGTAGCTTTGTGAAATCCTAGAGCGAATGTAGTCCCAATGATTACAGGTATCCTGCGACATATGAGAGGTCTTTGCTCCGATTCCGTCTCCCGGATTCACAAAGCGTTTTTCCCTCCGGGGTTTGCAAATTGGTATCGTAGTTGTCTGGGAGGACAGCGGTACTGTCTTGGTATATCGATGAACCACCGTAGGTCATTTTGTTGCCCAAATATGTATTAACTCGCCTCTAACGGTGCTTGATGAAGTCGAATTTATGGCTCATCCCTCAGGCACTGATCGCTGTCGAACGCTTTCTGAAATTCTACAATAGCTATGAATAGCAGTAATTTCAATGATGCTGAGATATTTGCAAAACTCCAGACCGCAGAAGTCTGTGGTGGGAAACCAACGCACTATTACCCTTTCCGAGGGTTAACGCGTTTAGCACGACACCATGGGGGTCCTTCGTTTCGCCTGTTCTTCAGCTAGTTCTATCGATCAGTGTCATCAACAATCATCCGTCAACGAGGTTGAACTAGGGAGCCCAAATAGGGAATGAATCCAGCTAAGCTGAGGCTGTAGTTATAATCACAATTTTAACTTATTATTGACTGCTTATTCTTTCTGATGGCCGGGTATGTTGCGAAATAAAACTCAGTTGTAGTATAGCTTCAGTAGCAGTAATATTTTTTGCTATAGGTTTTAGTGTATTCTTGTTGTAATGCGAATCATCACTGAACTTCGTCGCCATATTTTGATCCATTTGATTCAAGATTGAGTCTAGCAGCAATTTTGCTGCAAAGAAAGCGAACGCATTGAAATCGCCATAAATACATTTTTCTGTGCATTCCACTTACGACTGTATTAGGCCGATGAGAGCTCATGCTTCTTTCCATGATTTTGTTTAGTGCATGAGGATTATTCGGATTCTGAATCCGAAATGGAGGACGATATGATTGAAGAGGACGAGGAAGACATTAGCGAGGAGCGAACAGATCAGGCTTGTGTCCATCATGTAATCTTATATATTACGTTTGACTTTACTAAACTAACTTTCACTTGTGTCAGCATGAATAATCAATATATTTCCTTCGATTCTCGAGCTCACACAAGGTTGCTATACAACTATAGTTATACAATAACCTCGTGTGAGTCGAAAAATCTAAACAAATGTATTAAGCCTGAAATAACTTCTAACAAGTAAAGTTAATAATAAAAGGATAAAGCTCTAGACGTCGATAAATCCCATGGGGATGCACCATGCATCCGACTTTAATAAACATCGTTTGAAGGTGACTGAATACATATCTGTCCTTTACAACGACTCGCGTTGACCTACCGATGTGTCGAGTCAGTGCTAGCACCCTCATGGATATGTTTGGTATCAATTTGCCCATCCTGAAGTGATGGAAGGCTTAGTGGGCCAGGGGCTCGGGAATCGATTCCATGTGTATTGCAAGGCACCTCCGACCACTACGTCACACGCGCCCTTGTAAAAATAATAACAATAGATATTTTCTCCATGAATGAATGGTAGATAATTTATGCGACGATGGCCTGCTTTATCCACTCATTTCGTCTCATTCCACTAAGATCACTTGTCCTTTTTGATGAGTTGTCAGCTTAACACTCGGATGAAGTACACTAGAGTACTGCTCGTAATACAAAAGCTATAAGTGAAGTATAGAGCAACTCTGCTTTAATTATACGATCCAGTTTCAGTTTTAGGACAAGAGGACGAATTCATCAGGTTCATCAAAACGTGACGATGATGTTGTACTTTACGGATCGTCCTACCGTAGACATCACTATCGTCGATAACTTGACCGTTTGACAATCGTAGTAAGAGGAAAACTGCAGTGTAGCTTCATCTTCAATTATGCGGACATTTCGTAACGAATGTGCAATGCAATTGAGACAGCTTACAAACTCTCAACTTTGTTCCAGTTCTAACAAATGAGTGTTTGCACTGGTACTGTTCCTTTTCCGTTTGAGCATAGAAAACTCATTCTAAAATGGCAATTGCTTATCGCAAATGTTCTCGAAACTCGGGTAAAAGCTCCCAAAACTTGCTCTGATGTTGGGACCACTGATTTAATGCAGAGCGGGATATCTTAGTATAACGACAACTGTTTCCAAGTATCAGTTCCGCCAAAAAGAGCCAGAAATCTCACTCAGGTTAATCGAAACCTCGTCGCTTCGGTGTATGTAACCATTCATCTAGTTGAATAAATCTACTCATAAAAAGTAAGTTGATCCTTGATATGATCATGTCGAAGCGAATTGATGTTTTTCCGATTTGCATTGAATCGAATATGGTATGTCCGCAAAATGAGACCGTATACATCCAAACACACCTGCCATTTCCCAGCATAGAAACGTAGGAAAAGAAGTGGTGCAAAAGCTCTGTATTCGGAATAGTAATGGCTTTATAATAACTAGAATTCAACTATATTCTCTTTTTTCTTATTCGATGAACTCCTACTACCCTTAACCTCTTCTATAGACCGACTGTTATCGTTACATCGTTACGGTTCTAACTATTGTCACACAAGTTTATCAACCTCTAGTTTTGGAATATGGTCAAGCTCAGGAGTTTTTCGTACAAATCATTGATGCTGATGATTTGATTATCAGCTATTTAGTGTTATCAATTGGTACAAATTAAAGGCTTAAGATTTTATTAGCGGAGCCAGCCAGTGGCGCACGTAATGATGCGGGAGTTATCTCAACGTGGAGTAGAATTACGCATGAGATTGTTTCTGTGCTAATCAGCGTAACCCTGATCTTAGTGTAATCGTTTCGGTTAGTTGTATTGATTTGCTCATCGTTGTATATTTTTATGGCCACTGATGATGATGATGAAGTGTTGATTGATGGTGTTGATGATAATTCTATTTGACTTTCAGTTATTGTATTTTTTCCGAAGCCATCAAAGCATTTGCATCCATACATTAAGTTTTCTTACCGCACTGATAACAAACTTTATGGTGCTCTGCCACTTTATATGATATTTTTATTTCTTTGTATGCACTTTTTATGTGTAACGTTGATGACTTTTGTCTTGCAGCGATTAAGTTGTTTGCCAAAAATGTTGCCTTCTATCAAACTTCGTTGACATCTGACCAATTCCATTCTATTCCACTTATTCCGTTCATTTTTGCACCAGATCTATGTAGTCTTCAAACGTTGTACGGTGTGCTCTTGATAAATGGAACTATTGTTTTCAATAAATATGGTTGTGATACAAGCGCATGTAGCGTTATGGTTACAGAGGCCGTGCGGCACACACAGGACCGATCCTTGGTTTGACTCCACGGGCTGGAAAGAGTAAACTAATTCTCGAATTCCCCAGGAGTTGGCAAATTTTAATACATAAGAATTCACTATATGGAATAAATACGGATTCATCCAAGACGCTACGAATGCAATAGGATGCGCGACGCATGTTACTTGTCGACGTCGAACACTTTCTTCCTTTTGTCCTTTACAGCAGTGATTTTGGTTATAACTCAGCGATTGGTTATGCCCTTGGATCTATTTGGAAAGAAAACATGAAAGAACATTTTTGTAATAGAATGCTGGCAATGAGGTAGCACCAATATCTTAAATTGTGCAAGGTGGGCTACCTGCCAAGGAACAATTCTTTATTACAACGCTGAGTTTTTATTAATTGCCAGTAAATAAAAAGTCAACGTAATAAATTGCTGAATTGAACATTGTGAATTTAAATTATAACCTCAACTTAACTGGGTTCAAATGCCGATTTGGGCTCCCAGGTCAATCCCGTTGCATCGTGTGGTGGTGAACGCGTCGTTCCCCGGAAAGGACAGTAGCGCCTTCGTTCCCTACCGCAGACACCTGCGGTTCGGAGTTTTGCAAATATCTCAGTATCATTGTGCCTTTTCTTTATTATTTTTTATTTGCTCTCGAATGAGCGTGAGGAAAATATACTGAGGGTTTAACGCTATCACCTTATCAATACCGAGCTCTCAGCAGCTGTTCCTTTTACAATATATATTCGGTGAAGTGTTTTGCTTTTTTTATAACAATAAAAAATTAGTACTGCCAGTTCGCAAACTACTGCCGAAGTCAAGTGAAGAACAAAGTACTTCATAAAAGTTGGAGAAAATACGGCTAGAAAAACCATAAATTGTAATGGCAGCGAAACCTCAAAACGATGGAGAGCTGGTTTTGGCCAGAGCGAGGGATTAAAGAAAGGGCTGATTTTGCTTGCATAGTAGGGAGCTTTTCTTACGATGTCTCCTGTTGAACATTGGATGCTGTTAGCAACATAACGAGTCCCAAGAGGTTGAAGAGCTTATTGCCAATCCTAATCAGTCTTTCTCTTTTTAATTTGAGCGTTACTGAAGCACGGCTCTTGGCTTTTGTAGCTGCTTTTTCCCAGGCGAAAGGCGCGCGTGGCGCAGTGGTCGGAGGCGCCCTGCCACACACATGTGGAATCGATTCTTCGCGCCCATGGACCACCAAACCTACCATCTCTCCTGGGTCGGCGAACTCGTACCGGAGTGCTCTGGGAGGATAGCAGCAATGGGTCGGTACATCGGTAGGCCATCACGTGCCATTGTAAAGGCCAAATATGCATTCAATCTCCTCCAAACGATGCCTGATGAAATCGAATGCATGGCGTATCCCTTAAGGGGTAATCAACGCCGAAAGCTTTATTCTTTATTTCGCTTTATCCTTTTTCTGGGTGAAACGGTTGGCTGCTGAAAGCAGCATTTTTTGAGCGATCAGCAGCTTTACAAAATAGAGACTTTATAAAATGTGTATTTTTGGCTTTGTTTGTCTTTTCAGTACGTGTCCACGGATTTCTGTTGCATTTGTTTATTCTTTCTAACAGTGGGCGTTCCACTTAAAAGAAGAGAATTTCCCTACGAATTAGAAATGTCACTTTGCGCCATGAGTCGAGCTTCCTCTTCGTAAAAGTGTTTACGGAGCGAAATAATGATTTCCAGCAACAATTGGTGGTACGGGTGCTTCACAGTTCGGATCGGATGGTCCAATGAATGCATTTCTTGAATGTAGGAAGTAGCCAACACCGGAGCGGAAGAAGTCGAACTCTGCTCGGGTTGCTACACAGTCCACATCTCTGAAATGGTATAACTAATTTCATTTTAGTTGTATACAGTTTTAGTTGTTATGTTTTTTGCTTTTTTCTAGTTTTTTGCGTTATTTTACTGTGGTATCTCCATTTCTTTTCTATACGCCAAACTGTCGAAAATAAGGTTGGTCAGATAACGTAATATATACGAATGATAAAAGATGGACAAGAGTCTTAGTGACTAAATTCCTCGAAATAGCAAACGTACTGTAAGAGGGCTCGATGGTCAGAGTTCTTCATGAAAATCCTAGAAGAAAGGTATAATTCTCAACGAGTTCCTAGAGCGAGCAGAACCCACTGGACTACTCTTGCACGCGGCAGTGAAGAATGGAAGATTTACTGGCGCCCGCTCGAGTCACTCGACGACCAGCAGGATGACAATTGATGCCAGAGTATTTCCTTTTTACCATGTTTTAATTGCAGAATATATAAAAAAAAAAGTTGAGAGACAGGCGAAACAAAGGAACTGTATAGTGTGGTGGTGAACGCGTTAGCCCCTGTAAAGTGTAATAGCGCGTACGTTCTCCACAGCAGACACCTGTGGTCCGGAGCTTTGCAAATATCTCAGCACCACTATGGTTATAAATGTTGTTTCTATACTTGCTAAGACTTTATGATATTTCGTTTCCATAAAATCAAACCAAACTTTTTTAAACAGAAAGATAATGCAGCTATGAGAATGCTAAGGCATAAGCGAACCTCATTGCCAGTGATAGATGATTGCTGACTGCAGCGATATAGTAGAGACATGGCACATTTTTTCTGGATACGTGCTGATCTACGTGAACGATTCCGAATCATCACCGATGCCGGATGCACCACTGTGCTGAACGTTCGATGGACTGCAGGCATAGATGTGATGTGGTTACAAGCTGAGCCGATGGGAGATCCGATAGCGTCTGAATACCGCGAGATGTTGAATGCACAGCTCGAAGACCAACTCGATTCGATAGTTAGATCACTCCACGGAGTTTTTCAAAGAAAAAGTCCACCAATCTGACAGGGAAACCACTGAAATGCTTTTTTTCAGATTGGAAACTTTGCTGCTGCCCGATAAGAATCACTGAGTGCTCGAAGCGGGGACGACTATTGCTGTATTGCTTCCAGTCCTTGTTTGTTTGCATTTTAGTACTTATGCCTTATTCAACTGTACAATCATTGACCAAGACAATCCATGGTAACTCGCAATTCCAGAAGCCCCATCCTCAGCGCTGGACGTGGGAGTCTCCCAATGGAGAGTACCATAACGAAATAGACCACATCATAGTAAATAGAAGGTTTTGTCTAATCGATGTCGCTGTCGTCCTAAAATTCTACGCGGGATAGGACCGTCGCCTCCTTCGTGCAAGATTCTATTTCTCGTAGAAAAGAGAAAAAGCCGCTAAATTCAAAAACCGAAGTGACAGAACCACCGTAAACTGGGACTTATTCAATTCATTAGTCGGCTGTTAGGAAGATACCGTTATCGATAACATCGACGATGAATACGATCGGCTCATTCAACATCTTCACGTAAGCGCTATGAAAGCTGAGTTCGACAGTCACCAAGAGACGTCTGTCTCCAGGAAAACTCGAGCTGACACACCAGCGCGGATTCACACGAGCTGCAGGCAACCGCAAACTAACCTCCGGACTTGCAAAACAATGCAGACAGGCGATAAAAGATGATTTTAAGAAGAGAAGAGCAGCAGTGATTGCCGAAGCTGCAGAGGCTGGGAAAAGCATTGGCAAAGCCCACCGAAGCTTCGCCAATTACAAGACCAAAATGGTTGCTCTCCGGCGCCCAGACGGAACAGTTACAGCAATCAGAAAGGTAATGGAGAAAATCATTCACGAATACTACTCGGATCTCTTCGATAGCCACGTCCACCTTCCGTTATGGGAAATAAAGGAGGATGGATATGATGTACCGCCAGTTCTCCCTTCCGAAATCCGACATGTCATTTCGTTGGTGAAAAACCGAACAGCACCAAGTCCGGACAGGATAAGACCAGAACACCTTAGGAACCTTCTGCCAGTCCTCGCAAACATACTGGCTCGGCTCTTCACACGTTACCTGTCTGAATGCAATGTCCCTACTCAGTGGAAGTCCAGCAAGACCGTGTTATTGTTCAAGAAGGGTGACCTACACGATATCGGCAACTATCGGCCAATCTGCTTATTGTCTATCGTCTACAAACCTTTCACTCGAGTCATCCTAAACAGGATTGACAGAGCACTAGATGAAGGACAGCCATGTGAGCAAGCAGGATTTCGAAGAGGATTTAGTACGATGGAACACATCCACACGGTGACATGGCTCATTGAAGCATCGCGAGAGTACAAAAGACCTCTCTGTCTAACTTTCATCGATTTACAGATGCCCTTTGATTCAGCTGAGATAGAAACAGTCTTGGAAGCCCTTGATAGTCAAGGAGTCCCTACTCAATACATAAAGAGTCTTCGTGAGCTGTACAAAAATTTCACAACGAAGGTATCACCATTCCACAACGATATTAACATCGACGTCAAAAGAGGAGTTAGGCAAGGCGATACCATCTCGCTAAAATTATTTAACGCCACTCTTCAAAACGTCATGCGAACATTGGAATGGGATAATGTGGGATTGAAAATCGATGGTCGTCAGTTACACCATCTTACCTTGCTGATGACACCGTCCTTATAACACCGAACATTAGCCTGCGGAACGTATGCTTGAAGACTTTGATAAGACCTGTGAAAGGATTGGTCTTAGACTAAATCTCACAAAAACGATGTTCATGAAGGACGGATTCGTTTCGCATGCCCTTCACGCTGAACGAAACGAATATCTCCGAATGCTCCAGTTACATTCATCTAGGTCGGGAAATCAACATGATGAACAACTTAGCTCCAGAGTTGAGGGGGAGCAAATGAGCGGCTTGAGGAGCTCTCAAGATCATCAAGGAACTAGTGAAGAGAACAAAGTACACCCGACACCGTGCCCACCTTCTCTACTCAACGGTGCTTCCTGCCCTAACGCATGCGTCAGAAACCTGGTCGCTGCGTAAGCAGGATAAAAGGTCACCTAGCGTTATCGAACGCGCAGTCGAAAGGATGATGCTAGGAGTATCCCGTTCCACACAAGTAAGAGAAGAGATCCGAAGCCCCGATCTGCGTTAACGATCAAAAATCAAAGATGCCGTTCTGTACGCCAATCAGTCGAAGATAAGGTGTCCCGGACACGTAGTGCATATGGGCATCGATGGACAAGAGCCGTCAGTGACTGGATTCCTCGTGATGTCAAACATACTGCAGGATGACCACCGACTCGATGGGTCAGAGTTCTTCACAAAGAGCCTTGAAGAAAGATATGATGCTCGACGAGTCCTTAGAGCGAGCAGAACCCACTGGGCTACTCTTGCACGCGGCAGGGAAAAATGGAAGATTTACTGGCGCCCGCTCGAGTCGCTTGACGATCAACAGGACTACAGGTGACAGGTGATTCAACTGTACACGTACCGTTTTAGTCGACTGAAGCAAACGTGTGGGGTGAGACAGCGACTGACGTGTAGCGTCCAGTGCTCGTCATTTATTGCACTCATACAACGATCGAAATCCTTAATATATTAAAATAATTAGAGGTTATCAAATACGTCGAAATACTTCAAAATTTAGCATAATTAAAGTCCAACGAAGTAGATTCGATTTTCACGGTTGTTATATGGCTCGCCTACTTATTCTATTGCATAGTTACGTATATTATTTCTACACTAGAACGAAGAAAGCGTAGTGGCAGTGATGCCGTTTATTACGCATAATGCCCCGTTTCGGCCTCTCAGAAAGCCAGTCACTCCCAAAACAAAGTGTTTCTATACTCCGAGGTTTTCTGCAATCTAAATTTTTCATTTCCAATTTGAAAAAGTGGAGAATGGAAAATTTTCACTTTTTTTCTGATGACCTCTTTTTCTCTTATTTTTGAACTTCCAATCAATAAGTGGCATTCATATTATTTGATGAAACGGGACAAGGTTAAAACAAACAAAGTTGTTGACAGAAGAAGCTTTTTTGACGTATTTTTTCTGTTTACTGTGAATACCGTTTTTCACGAGATGTTTTTCTCAATGAGCTTCTGAGTGCTGAAATTGATTGGGTTGAAAAGAAAACAAAGTGTTGAAAACAAATTTGCCGATAGCTGATTTGTACCTCGAACGATTCAGTTGTCGATTCATTCAATGGGACATCCTTTAATTTTGTGAACGTATCAAGTCGTTTATACCATTGTCTGAAACAGAATACGTTCTTATGAACCGGTGATAATTTTTGCAACCAGGCTTGTTCATTGTGCAATTATTGTAACAAAAAGTAAAGCGATAGGTTTTGGTCAGCTAGGTCAATGATACCAGCCCTCTACATAAGCCTGGTATTAAGTTGCCAACGAAGTGACAGAAGAACTGGTGAGCTCAGGGCGCGGGATCAAAAGGATAAACCTGTTCGTAATAAAGGGTATCTCTAGACAATACACCACAAGTGCAACTCAAAGAGACAAAAAATGCTGTAATGTGGACTTTAAACTTGCACAGTGTCGGCTGTTGAAAAACAAAGTTATGGAAACATGACCTGTTCAGTGATGTAGCCAAGTTCGACATGTCAATTTCTACAGCATTTGATACGGAGTGATGAGAATGTCGTAAATGATAGAAATGTGCCTGAAACAATCGAAATTCAATCAACTGGTTCCCTACTCGCAATTACTATAATTGTTATAGTTAAACAGCCACTATGCAATATCTTGTAAAAAGGGTTAACTCATTCCTGTACTAGGTTCTATAAAACGGCTTGCATCGAAGCGGTGACCAACCCGTGCGTGACACTTGCCATGTCACATGCGGCTCTCACCTGTCGGCACGGTACCCTCGTTTGTACATATCCAAATCGATGAATTCCAGTTTCGTGCATGTTCACGGAATCGACACGACCTTAATTACACTATGCTTTCTCCAATGAAAAATAGTAAGATATGACTTGACTTTTGACACGAAATTTCTCCCCTCATTGCTTGCTTACTTCAGCCTTATCGTGAGTTGGATGTGGTGGTGATTGCAATGTGTCGATCTGCTACGTTGAGCACATTCGTCCACCAGTAGATACTGTCATGTTGAGGAGCAGTTCTATCCGGAAATCTAGCGAGAAGTAACTCAATTCTACGAATCAATTGTCAACCAGGTAGCCACCTCCTCGCAAGAAAGTCCTCCTCCTATCTGCACAGGCCTCTAACTTCTTATGCTAAGAATATGAGAAGGAAGCTAACATAGCTATCTCTAGGCTCAAAGGAAAACAACTTTGGGCTAATAGCAGTTGAATGGAAATGGTGCTTGAGCTCGCACGACTCTTCGTGAGCCGTAGAAACAAGACGGGCCATTGCAGTAGTATTCAAGTAACATCTTTGTAACTTACTGGCATTAACCACCACTCTCGTTTTCATTCTCCACACGTTACAATTCATCTTATACTTCGAGTTCATCAGAAAGTCGAAATTAAAGTTGGAAATTGTTGTTACTCGTTCCTAAACAAAAGCAGAACGATTTCCACTTGATTTGCGATTTTTTCGGGAAAATTCTCTGTGCAGGACCATATGTGTACCTGCTGTACGGGCAGTTGAAATTGAACATCACGGTGCTCGAACAACAATGATCCGGCTTGCGGATGTTCTGCGAAAAGACCCTGTAGGTATTTGCTGGCATTTCGCTTGCTCATTAAATCACCAGCATTAGTAACTGTATCACGTCATCATAGCGCCTTTCTTGTTTTCTAACTAGTTAAAATGCAAACAACAATACAATATAACTAAATATAAACAGCCACTTTTTCGCAAACGGAACGACCTGCACCCATTTCAGTTGACAAAGGTTTACCTTTAGTATTTTTATATTCATTCCAGCTTCAACGTCCATTGGGTCTGTTGGAAGGAGGATATCGTCGATATCAGAGAAGGCGATCATATTTGCCCACGGTTTGGCAAAGAATAGACAATTCACATGTGATTCTTCAATACCTGGCAGTAGAAATGTGATACACTCGGAGATTTTAAACTTTTACATCTGAATAACCGTATAAACACCATATAAACGACAAAGATGACAAAGCATCCGATATTGATCTCTACCTTAGTATACCGCTATACCAAAGAGCGCGTATAGCACAGTGATCATAGGCGCTCAGCAATAAACATAGGATTGATCCCCGCGCCCTAAGCTCACCAAGTCCTCCATCCCTAGGGTCGACAAATTGGTACCAGGCTTCTCCGGGAGGGTAGCAACACTGACTCGATACATTGGCTACGAATCATTGTAAAGGTCAGATATGATTTCAATCACCACTAACAATGCTTAATGAAGTCGAATACATGCTGCACCTCTCAAAGATTGATCAACACCGAGAGCTTTAGCCTTTATCCATAGTTTACCTCTGCACCATACCTTGAACACCCTTAAGCATCCTAGAAATGATTGAATGCATTTCTGACCTGTACAGTGACCTCTCCATAGCTATTAATGCATTAAGTCTGTTTCTGTTCCTCCAAGACAAGTCCTATACCACTCGACTCCAGATGAAGATGGATGAACGGCTTACTCTGCTCGAAGCTCTGGTCGAACCAGCCACAATGTGTATTGCAGACCAGCTCTAATCACTGTGCTACACATTCCACAAACCATATTGCACAGCTAAATCGCTCAACAAATTACATAGGAAAGTCCTGTCGAAATCTTCGTGAACAATCATTTATCATTCATACAGCTCACTGATAGAAATAGGGATTTTCAATGAGTAGTTGTAAAAGTCCCGTTTGGTTCATTTTTTTCATTATTTTACAGAATTCTTGTTAAATAATAGTCCGTAAGTCATTGAATTTTTTGCGACGCTCACCTCTGCTGAGTACGAGACCATTCGGATTCGAGTCGGAAAGTATAGGCCACTTTGGCCATGTTCGTATTATCACCAAACCTGAAAGTTGGTTTTGCGGAGACGATGGACTTTTGGCAAATATTCTTTTTCAAATAAAATTTTACGGCTACTGTCATTGTTATAGATAATATGGTTTCGTACAAATCCCTTTCATAGGGGAAATCTCAGATCGGTAGGAAATAAGAAGGAATGGAGAACGGTGGAATGAATAAGACAACCTTTCTCTAGAGAGAGTACCCTACAAAACTATTGGATTTGTTTATAGCTAACGGTTAATCAGTTAAATTTGTAGTTTTTATAGGTGATAAGTTGCAAGTTTATACTGAATTAGAATACTCGCTGAATTCACGGTGAACCTGAGGCACCACAACCTCTGTGGACAATGGCGCTAGTGGGCGACAATACGGCTGTGATGCCGTATGTGGTATCTTTTAATTCATGAAATTGAGCTGATTATATATTCAAGAAGTGGGACAACTATCGTATGGGTACTGATATACTGCTAAATCTCACCTCTTCTTTCATATTCTTTCAAGATCCTGTGGCATGAAACGGAAGCTGATTGGACTGGTACTACGATTTTCGTTGCGCCAAGAGCGAGCCATGTCTCAATGCCGACTAAAAGCGTTTGCCAGTCAGTGTAGATGTACATTGCAGCCATGCAGACGACAAGATCGTGACGGGGTTCGCTGAAGTACCTCTAAGTAAGCTTCCTTCTTTCTGAATGAACACTTGCCCTTCGGATAAGGTACAGACTGCGACGCATGCGCTACATCTTTTTTCTGTCTCTAGTGCCTTTGCCACGAGCCGGTGAAATTTATATGTTATATGTACGTAAAGCATGAACCTGGGCCGGATAGCGCTGTGACAAGATAAGTAGTTACCGTATAGTAGGTTCCACACTGATTTTCATAGCGTCCTCAGCATCTGGTGTTGCTCCAATGCTGTAAAGTTTCTGTGTAAATAAATGGTAAGATACATTATATAAATTACAGCGAATTGTATCGCGACTAAATATAGTCACTTTAAATAATTTCTATTAACTTGGATACGGCATCATTTCATTTGTTGCGAGCGAGTCTCTCCTGTGGCATTATGAACATATGCAATAGAGTGTGAGTTACAGACAAGTATTCTGTTATTGTGATGCGTATCGAACAAAGTTTCACCGGAATTCCTTTGATGTGTTCTCGTCCAGCTCACATTCTGCAATATGTCCAGACCATGAGCATATATCAGTTGCAGCGCGTTTTCCTCGATGTATTCGTTGAACAATGGCATGAGACACTGTAAGGTCAGAAACTTAACAACTGAAGAAAACAGTAGAAGATAGTTCCTTTGTAGAAATCTAGTTTAAAGTTTCTAGTCACCAACTAAACAAAATAAGCAACTGTCTTATAAATACAACTAAGATGTTGCTGAGATATTTGCGAAACTCCGGACCGCAGGTGTCTGCGGTGCGGAACGAAAGCGCTATTGTCCTTTCCGGGGAGTAACGTGTTCACCACGACACCATGCGGGTCAATCGTTTTGCCTGTCTCCCAACTATTTTTATCGATCGGCGCCATCAGCAACCACCCGTCAACGGAACTGATCTAGGGAGCTCAAATCGAAAACGAACCCAGTTAAGCTGAGGCTGAAGTCGAAATCACAATCTTAACCTTTTTATTTACCGTCTAGTATAATTCTTAACAGCAGGGTATCATGTGAAATACAACTAAGATACTGCTGAGATATTTGGATTAGGCTCCCTAAATCAGTCCCGTAGACGGGTGATTGCTGATGGCGCCGATCGATAAAACTAGCTACGAGACAAGCGGAACGATGGACCAGCATGGTGTCGTGGTGAACGCGTTACTCCCCGGAAAGGACAATAGAGCTTTCGTTCCGCACCGCAGACACCTGCGGTCCGGAGTTTCGCAAATATCTCAGCAACATCTTAGTTGTATTTCACATGATACCCTGCTGTTAAAAATTATACTAGACAGTAAATAAAAAGGTTAAGATCGTCTTATAACTAGTTCAGCATTTCATCTCAATGAGGTGTTTCTGGGTTCCGAACTGCGATGTGCAGTTCGGGATCCGTTTATGCTGAGAAGTTGCTGAAGAATACCCGAAACCCCATTAGGAGTAAGTATCTGAAAAGTAGTCATTTATTATTTACTACCTATTCGTTTTTCATTGCAAAGTATGATGTGAAATATAACCACAAAGATGCTGAGATTTTTGCAAAGCTTCGAGCCTCAGGTATCTGTGATGGGGGTGTAACCCATTAATACCCTTTCCGGAGGCCACAGAGAGTTTCACTTATAGGTTAAAACATGGCTAAGAGAAAGGCGAAACACGAAGAGCCCGCGTGATGTGGTGGTAAACACGTTGGCCTAGGAAAGGGTAACAACGACTTCGATCTCCACCGCCGACTCCTACGGTCCGGAGTTTTGTAAATATCTCAACATCTCCATGGTTATCTGAAAGGGGTTCGAAACTTCCGATAAACCGAGTTAAGCGCAAATATGTATCATGAGTTGTCATTTTGGAAAAAATCCAGTGGGAAAGCACCCTATCACCGATTCATTTCACTTGACGATGCAGGAATATTCCATTTCATTGAAGTTCTTCACACTCTCTCCTGTGATGCCTAATCTCAGTTTTGTGACGGAGTGGATGACGCCTAATTTTTCGCTGTACCAGTGACACTTTTGGATGTTACACCGGGCACTCCGGGAAGTTTTTATGTAGTTCCGCTTTCCTTTCCTGTGATTTCCTTGTTATAAACAGTTTATTCTCTGCGTTTTGAAAGAGTTTGAAAGAAAGCCTCTCTTATCCTATTTATGCTTCATATTCTTCTATATATCCATCCATGTTTTTTGATGAATTCACAACTTTTGCGTGTGGAGAAAAAACGCTTGTGCACTATCCAACCATAATACTATTTATTTGATACTTGAAAGGCTTGTCCTCACCGGTTATGCGGGCCTCAACACAATCGCCATTTTTCAGAGATTTGCTGGTTAAGCCATTGTGGCTTCCTGGAATCCCGAGGTAAGCGTGGCCAAAGCCTGCCCCAGGTCTTCACCACCACAGGCAGTCGCAGCCCTTGTGGATCAGCGGGAGATTTGTCACCATGCGATTTTGATACCAGGACGGTGGTGGATACTGGTATTGGTTTACTCTTAGCTAGGTTTCCTGATGGAAACGCAGGACTCCTTCTCAGCTTGGGAGACTCTGCCGGGGAAACGAATCCCCCGATGTACATCGCAGTCCGACACCCAGGAAAACCTCCCAGCCACGATGAGACGATAAACCGTTGGGAGGTGTTGCTGGGTGTCGGATTTGAGAGCCGTATTACCGTCAACATTCAACAGAGTATAAATTCTACAAAGAATATTACGTGGTCTCTTGGTTTCGATATCATCCCGTTCCATGCACTACCAAAGCGTCATCACAGCAACTGAAAATTAGAAAATAACGAGTTGCTTGTCAAAAATGGTGGTGAGCACCGCACGCGATGTCACTCCTTTAAACCAAGGGCCTTCTGCGCCTCTTCACTGGCCGCAGTCTCCAAACTGCATGCTCTCTTCAGCAGCAATAGTCTCTCGCCATAAAATGGGAAATTAAGGGAAAAATTGTTAAGAGGACATCCTCCTGAGTACAACGCCCACAATAACATCTGGTAAGAAATTCCTCTGCACGGAAACAAACCACAGGGAAGGAAATGACAAAATGACACCTATAGGTGTCATGTCGCCCAATTTCGTAACTTTATTTTGACACCTATAGAGGTCATTCGTCGCGAGAGTGTTAAAAAATGGCAATCTGGCCGTACGCTAGTTCGGTAACGGCTCGATTTTACACATGACAAGGTTTTCTTTTGTGAAAATTGCTGAAATTTGCCGTACCCCCAATGGTCTATTCACTCACATTGACACGGTGTTGCTGAATGCCGAATTACGATGCACAACGGGGGTTTATCACCCAATGGATCGTTTCTGGCTAAGAAGAACCTCAACACTTTCATTTGGGATCGCAGCTAAATGCTAATGCTAGGAGTCACTGCTTTCGCCTTTGTAACAACAGTCAACACTGACAAGAAGTAAAGACTGGGGTATACCTTAGCACAGCTTCTAAGCTTCCGCAGAAGCAAGTCATTGGTCGGTCATATCAGCGGTCAAATTAAAATTATAGCGACTCCTCTTCTCATGATTTTTCATATTTATCAATCTACTCAAGCAGCCTTACCCAAATACTCTCCATCAGACTGCTTTGAAAAGCAATACAGAGGATGTTCCATTCTTCCATCTGCTAGAAAATGTACCACCTAAATTGTAAAGTGCAAAAAATTTCTGCTACAGTTGAAAAAATATTCAGTTGTAAAGCAAAACTTTTTTTAATAATAGAGTCAACCTATGAGATGTTTAATAATTTTGTCAAACTGCAAGCATTCGGAAAATATATCTTAGCCCAAAAACGCCTACCGCAAATTTTCCATCAACATTTTGCTCGTTTCTCTGTCGTTTGAATACTCCAAGAATGATTTGGCGCGTTCCTGAAATGGATGAGAATTTCTTAGTCAATAATTGGTTTTGTTTCCTCCCAAGGTTTTACCGCCTCGTCGTGGCTGCGATGTGCGGCGGAGAATTGATCATCCTGGCAGGGTCTCCCAAGCTAAGAAGGAGTTTGGCGTTTTCATCAGAAAGCCGAGCTAAGAGTGAACCAATACTAGGATTCATCACCGTCCTAATATCAAAGTAGTCTGGTGGCAAATCTCCCTCTGATCCACAAGGGCTGCGACTGCCCCTGGTGGTGAAGACCTGCGGCGGACTTTGGCCAGGCTGGCCTCGGGATTTCAGGGATCTACAATGGCTTAACAAACAAAACTCCAAAAAAGTGGGATTTTGCCGGGGCCCGCACAACCAGTGAGGGCGGACCATTCAAGAGCCAAATATCTAGTAATTGGTTTTCTTTATGAAATACGATGCATGCTGCATCGTATATCATGCAGTCAATAAGGAAAATAGATAATGAAAAATAAGCATCATAAGAGATAAATAATGATTTAGTTGTCATTAAACCTGGAATCGCACGCAACGAAAACTGGGTCAGAGCGCTTCACCAGCGTCTGATAGTACAATATTCCTTTCCTTTCTTTGAAATCTACACTTTTAAAATAACTCTTTCTTCACTGTGAAAGAAGAACAGAACTCTAGATATTGGAGAAGGGATGGTGTCCCACACTGCTTTCGTCCTTATAACGGTTTTCTTCCGTTTCACTCCTACTCATAACCACACCCAACTAGCCAGCTAGGGTTTGTCCGGTCCATATCTTTTTCTTCCACGGTCATTTAACCCTTTCGCGATGTTTTTCAATAACTGACCATAATTTCTCGAGCACTGGATTGCGCCACGATTTCAGAACCTCATAGATCTGTTGAAAAGACCTTATTCTATAACCGTAGTCACACATGTAATTGTCATAAAATCTCATATCAATTTTAAATACGCTTAGGAATAAAGCTTTCAAGAAATCGAAAACGTGGTTTCGAGTTTTAAAGTTTCCAATGCAACATTAGCACCTGCAAACATGAACGATTCCTTTGAAAACATCATGCAGTCAATCTCTACGGAACCCAGCTTGTTCAGTTGCGTCCGCTTTCAAAATATGAGCCTAAGAAAAACTAGGAAAAATAAGTTTCTTGGGTTCATGAGTACTCTGCAAAAAAAGATCTGTAGATTCTAATTCGGCTGAGAGTTGAGACGCGTTGCTGTAATCGAGCACTATTTTCGCATTACATAACTCCTATAAAGGTCACGCCATCGCAAAGGGTTAAAGAGTAATTAAATTTTTTTCTCATAAAGCAATTTCAGATGGAAAATATGGTGTGAAGCGTGCATCAGAACGGTCAGAAATGTCCTGCAACACACGCATGCTCGTTAGTTCGATCCTGCGCCGTGTGCAAACAATGGTCTTTATTCTTTCTAGCTTGGAAAAGCTGTGCAAGGCCTACCTAGTGTTAATGTGAGTAATCAAAACCTTACCTATGTCTTTTTGTAGGAATGTATCGCCAATATTCTTCAACGCCCAGATATTGATAGTTCGTTGATACCAGGCAAATCCACATAACACACAAAATACTACGACAGCTATTCGAAATATCTGTAAATAAAGAATCACGAAAGCTCAAACAAAATTTGCACTTGACAGGCGAATTGATAGCTAAGCAATAAATTGCTCTTCCTCATGTCTGAACCACAACAGCACGTTCCCAAATATTCACTACTTACCAGATAGTGATTCAGTCGTTTTCAGGATGGCAGTGACCATCGCTAACTGTTAGTGGTAGAGTTCAAAATAGAAATGTTAAGCTCCTTTTATGCTTAGGAGACCATAGTGGGAAGACAAAGCTTCAGCTCTACGCCTGAGCTCAATAATTCATCCAAGATGATGTGGTAATAACTGGCAAAGTAAGTGGACACCTGTTAATATAATAGCACTGTGTAACCAAAGCCACCCCCAATTTGGTTCCTCATTAAACTTTTTTAGAGCTCAATGTTAACTTTTTTCACTGTTTATTACAATTTTCCAAGGCAGGTTATTATGTGTGACTCTACCACGATGATGCTGAGGTATTTGCAAAGCTCCGGACCGCAGGTGTTTGCGGTAAGGAACGAACTCGTTATCACCCTTTCCGGGGGCTAACGCGTTCGCCACCAGACCATGCGGGTCCTTCGTTTTCTTTGTCTCTCAGTGAGAAACAAAGGCATTAAAATTTTTAATGTGTTTTTTGCATATCTGCAAAACAAAAATGCAAAATAATGAATTTATAAGGAGCAAAACACTTAATTAAAGGCCGTGAACAAATGCTCTGGAGTTAGTCTTTCTCTAAGTGAGCAGACTATTCAATCCTTGTGGGTCTTATTATAATTCTCTGGAAACGTTCTATTCGGCAAGACGCAGCCGGCTTTTTCTTTGCTGAGTTGAGCAAAAATAAACTAACCAAACGATAAATACACAAATACGGAAAGACAGCTTCGCCGTTCAACTAATTAAACACTTTAGAGAAAGGTGCCATAATTTGTAGGTTCAGTTGCAAAATCAGCAAGTCTACTTGAATACTTGGATGGGCCGCCAGCAGAATTCCCATTTTTCAGAGTTTCGCTGGTATAGCCACCGCGGTTTCCTGGAGTCTCGAGGTCATCCCAGCCAATGTCTTTCCAAGGTCGTCACTACCACTACCACTACCTTTGTGGATCAGAGGAAGATTTGCCACCACTTGTCTAGTTTTTTACTAGGATGGTGACAGATCATGATATTGGTTTGCTCTTAGCAGGACTTCCTGATGGAAACGCCGGACTCCTCAGCTTGGGAGACCCTGCCAGGGGATGAATTCCTCGCTGTACATTGCAGTTCGACACCCAGAAACACCTCTCAGCCACGATGAGGCGGTAAACCGTTAGGTGGATAATTAACAGAAGTGTTTTTGAAATTCTAATACGGCTAGATATACGACCAATACTTCGATATTTCCTGAATTTATTTATATAGTGGCGATGTTTGCTTGGTAAATTGCTCAAATGCGTAAAAGAACATTGCTCAGCTCTCAGACATTATGGTACGAAATATCTTTAATGTTAAAGTGATGATTATCGATTGATAAAGAAAAACTTCAGTAGTGCTGTATAAAAATTACTTTTATCGATTCATGAGAGTCTTTGTTGCTTCATAGAAATTTCTTCTCTGTTCCGGGTGAATTTTCCAGGACTACTTCCACAGAATTCATCAGCTACAGAAATTTTGGAGAAAGACTCACCCATTCAGTTTTTTTCGGCAAGTTCATAACAGTTCTCGAAAATCGCCATTTCAGCGTTTGGGTGGTGCATAACATTTGTTTGTTAAATTTTCGCATCGTGTCAATACCTGCCACCGATCGAAAATGCATCGATCGGTTTCGAGATCAAACGAACTATGCCGTAACTGAGTAAAACGTCGTGATGATTGGTAATCGTGGGTTAAAATAACCCGAGATCTAAGAGTAAAACAAGAAAGGAAAACGCTATTGAAGAGTAAAAAAATCATTCACAAGGTTAAGACAGATACGATTTACCTTGACCAATTAGCCGTCGCGTTTGTCGAATGTATTGGACGATTCAGTCGCCGTTTCGCGTTTACAGACACGGCAGTGAACAGTGTAGATATAGTGACGATAACCTAAAACGATTGCTATCGCCGTCGTCGTTGAATCTACGACATCCTGGAGTAGGTGCAAGGCACGGAACAATTACGCTTTCGACGAAAACCAATACCTGAGGGATGCTCCATGCATTCGACCCAATTCGTAATCTCCTAGTGGTGATAGGTGCACATTAAAACTATAGAATTACTTGCGAATCCTTACCGATCTACGTGGTGTTCCTGTCTAAGTGGACAAGTTCACTACCAACTCGGAAGGTTGAGGAAAAGTTTGTTAGTCCTGGTAATAATTGAGCCAGCGACCACGTGAGCATTGCAATGCACCTTTAACCAATGCGCTACATACGCTTTAAAGCAACACGAGCTCATCGTAATCCAGGTTCAAGGATTGAAACCAGACGTGATGATGCATTAAGAATACTGAGAGCTCATGTAGTAGTTACTCAGAATCTTTCATTTCCTTGTCCAAATCGCAAAAGTGGACTAAATTGTATGAGAGGGTTCATAACAGCCTAAGTGGTCAAGTAGACCATCATCATCAGCTATGTAAAAGCCAGCAAATCTTTCTTTAGTGTTTTAGATGAAAACGATACGAAAAGGTCGGTGTGTCCTTGGAACGCAATTTCGTGGAAGGGGTGCTAACAAATGGTAGTCTGATGTTTCAGCTCTCTCTCTAGATTGTAACTTTTTCTATTTACCAATATAAAAGACCAGCTCCGCTCATTACTGCGTAGTCAGATTTCTTATTTAGATGCTTTCTGGTAGGAACTACGGTAGTTCATTTGGTTCCGTGGACGTTTGCGTAGCCTAAGCTCACTTACCGTTTAGTATTATACGTAGTAAAAATCACAGTAGGAGCGGAAGAATTGACCAAAAAGCAAAATTTCTTTCGATACTTCATTCCACATAAGACTCGTCATATCTCTATTGTAAAATACTTTGCGCCTCAAACTCATGTTCCGATGAAATGGTCTTTCATCTTTAAGAAACAAAACGGAGTACCTAACAAATAGCATGACTGCTAGTTGATAAAAGTGTCTAATGTTTAATCGCGATGTAAATGAATCGATTATCGACTTATTGATCCGTCAGCAACAATGGCTTGAAGTGGGAGTAATGCTGCTGTTGTCCGAATTTTTTGAAAATGAACGCACCCGAGTGAATGTCATTTTAAATAACCCTCTTCCTGCGGGCAAATTCCTTGTTGTATAATCCATATAATCCAGCAAAGCATCGTAATATCTTGTTCGAAGTTGTTGTTTACAAGGCACAATATACCAAAGCCCTGAAGAAATCAATAACTATAATTTTTTAATATGTTATGCTAGTTCTTGTATTTCCGTTTGTTTTGAAGTTGTGATGCTCACGTTCCTCGCAACGGCTTACCCCTCATGGTGACTGGTTAGGCGCTCCTGGGTGTCGAACTGCGATCTACAGCAGAGAGTTTCGTTCCCATGGCCGGGTCTCCCAAGCCGAAAAGGATCCGGCGTTTTTATCACGAAGCTTAGCCAAGAGTAAACAAGTACCACGATCCACCACCGTTCTGGTATCAAAGTCGCATGGTGGTAAATCTTTCTCTAATCCACAAGGACTGCGACTGGCTGTCGTGGTGAAGACCTGAGGAAGACTTTGGCCAGGCTCACCTCGGCATTCCAGGAAACCACAATGGCTTAACCAGCATGTCTCCGAAAAATGGAGTTTATGCTGAGGCTCGCACAACAAGTGAGGACGAGCCATTCAAGTATTAAGTACCAAGATGTTCACCATGGGCTCTAGCTGGCCAACTGAACAACTAGGTAATCTTTGATGAACAGGAGCATGGCAAGTCTTACTTAAATCGTTGCTATTTGTTTAAAAAAACACTGAGTGCAAAGGTGTAGGTAGACGTTTTGCATAATGGCGAGTGACACCGCTTAAAAATTGGCCACAGATCAATACGTAGTTCTATCTAGACGATCGTCATGTCCTGTTCTTCCACAGTCGTAAATCTATCTAAACTCGTATATCTCAGCATTTCATACAAGTTATATTTCGCAACATACCCTGCTATTAAAAAGAAAAAGGCAGTAAATAAAAGGGCTAAGATTGTGATTATAACTAAGCCTCAGCTTAACTGGGTTCAATGCCGATTTGGGCTCCCTAGATCAATCCCGTTGACGGGTGATTGCTGATGGCAAAAGATCAATAGAACTGGCTGAGAGACAGGCGAAACCAAGTACCCGCATGGTGTGGTGGTGAAGTGCGCTACTCCCCGGAAAGGACAATAGTGCGTTCGTTCCCCACCGCACACCAGCGGTCCGGAGTTTTACAAATATCTCAGCATTATATATGAGTTATATTTCGCAGTATACCCTGCCATTAAAAAGAAAAAGGCAGTAAATAAAAGGTTTAAGACCTATCCATACTATTCGAAGAGATCACGCCCGGGCTATTACAGGATTCCAGAAAAACTGTGATCAACCAGTATTCAGTATGTCACTAAGTACAGAAGATGAAATCTTTTCTCCGTAACCAGAGATCGACAACACATGAACTCGACCATTTCCACAGTTAGCCAACGAGACCAGAGAGGGAAAAACTACTGAGGCTTGAAGCATAAATGAGCATGAACCCCAACTAAGACAATCATAAGATATTTCGAAACCGACTTTCCTTGAACCTCGGTTTCACTAATCAATATGTATTCTTTCTTTGATGAGCTTACACGAGGTTGATAATGATGTTTATTTTCGGCTAACGTTTCGACGTCTTCGTCTTCCTCAGAGCCGATGATCCGAGTCGATGGTCCTCGCTTGTTATTCGTCTCGACGTGGCAGCTTCGCCTTCGTGTCGAGCCAGGTCTTCCTCAGTGAGCCATCTCCTCGGATGAGGCATCCTCACTCAGTGATGCCCTTTTATACACGGTGCTGATGGTCGATATAATGATAATGTCCGGT
>UYYA01004721.1:0-49752 GCA_900624975.1 Angiostrongylus costaricensis
TTATCTTCGACTGTTTGGCGTACAGAGCGGCATCTTTGATTTTTGATCTTTGACGCAGGTCGGAGCTACGGATCCCTTCCCTTACTTGTGTGAAACGGGATACTCCTAGCATCGTCTTTTCGACTGCGCGTTCAATAACGCTGAGTAATCTTTCATAATGCTTGCGCAGCGACCAGATTTCTGACGTATACGTGCGGGCTCGCCGCGCAGAACGCGTTACTCTTCGGAAAGGACAATAGCGCGTTCGTTCCCCACCGCAGACACATGCGGTCCGGAGTTTTGCAACACCCGTCGGAGGGACTGATATTAGTTATGTTTCCTTGCCGTTAAAATTATAGTAGGGAGTAAATAAAAAGGGTAAGGTTCTAATTTCGACTTCAGCCACAGCTTAGCTAGGTTCGTCACCGATTTGGGCTGCTTAGATCAGCCTTAGCGACCTCTCTTCGCCTCGCTAACACGTCAAGTGAGCTCGACGAGGAAAAATCTAGGTCCTATGAAGTGTCAAACTTGATTACAACAGACCTTATAGAGGATCATCGCGGGGTGTTTCGTAGTATTAGACGGACATCTGTTACCGGTAGTCCATGTAGTTGATCAACTCATGTAGCAGGATTTTTCGTTTATCACGCACTTTTCTCTGCGTGGGTTGGCTTCTTTTTCCTTCTGGTCGTTTTTTTTTTACCACAGAGGGGTTTTCGGTATAGTTCGGTTTTTAATCCAACCTACCAACGGTTCATCGCCTTATACGTAACACGAATACAAATAATACATAACATGACTTTTTGCGAAAGTTTTTTAAATTCTTGATACGCATTAGATAAAAGTGCGTGCTGCCCAGTGGTCGGAGACGCTCTGCAATAGACATGGGACCACGCCCCTGGGTCACAAAGCCTTCCATCCCTGCAGAGTCGGAAAATTAATACTATACTTTTCATTGAGATAAGATCATTGGCTGCATGCATCGATAGGCAACCGCGAATCATTGTAAGGGCCAGATATGCATTCAGCTAACTGCAATGATGCTTAATAAAGTCGAATCCTTGCCGCATCCTCAGGAGTAGGTCAACGGCGAGAGCTTTTTTGCTCTTTAAATTAATAGACGCGCAGCATAAAAATCTAATACAGGCAGACGTAGCCTTTCTATCAAGCTCGTGTTACCTCAACGACAAAAGCAAAACGTTAATTAATCATAACATTGTTAAAGGAAGGTTGGTTACGAAATATTGCTTCACTCTATGCGAGCTAATAACTACAGTGAATGCTGCAGAATGGACTGTCATAAAAAAAAACGATTATCAACGAACAGCCTGAACAATAACCCTGCTGTATAAGAGAGCACTGATGAGTGAGGATGTATCATTGAAACGGAGCTCCATTGGATTTGAATCGATGCTATCATAGAGACCCATATCAGAAGAAGGAGCAACTGTAAGCAATCAACTCGGCTGTGGAGAGGGAGAAGGCGCCGAAACGTTTGCCGAATAAAGAGGCAAATCACGTCCTATTTTTGCAAGGTCCTTCTACAGAAATGCTGCCTTAAAATACATTCAGAATGGATACAATAGTAAGCAACTCGAAAGAGAGAGAAAATTGAAGCCTTTTTCTCAACCTCCTTACCTATTCTTTGGCCAGAATCCACACTGATAGCTGGCTTCTTGATTGTTTTCGCTCGCTCCGCATAAATGCACAGAAAATGAGTTGAAACTGTAATCACACTTGGAAAATTCTACATCTTTGAAGGAAGTTACCAAATCCTTCAATGTCGTTACCATAGGGTTAATTCTACAGCCAAAAAATATCTTCCAGGTAGCAAGTGGTTTAATTGGCACAAACGACTCCTCAGTGTGCTCAATCTCAGCTCACCATTTGAATCTGCGTTGAATACACAAGCAGTCACTACCGCATGCGACTTGCTACCAACTGAGCCTTTATATACACAACAAGCCAACTTACCAAAGCAATTACGTACGCAGTGACTGAACTTTATTGATCAGTATTCTGTCCATAGTCCGAGATCTCTCTCCACACAGGGAAAGAAAGAATACGAATCACCGGTTTACAGTGGAAAACACACACGATCCGATGGCTCTTACGGCTAAAAGCTCTAGCATAACGGAGCAAATGAAAGAAATACTTTGCGGAACGGGTACGGCTCATTTGTGACCGTGAGTGCGGGCCATCCGTCACCGTTTTAGCCGCGAATGTGGACAACTAAATCAGCAAAAAAGCGCTGTGTGCTCAGCAAAGGGTTGCCAAGAACGTTGTAGCAATATAAGCAAAATCTAGCATTCAGCTCTGTTATTGCAGAAGTTATATCCAACGTTATTCGCTGCTCTTTCCAACTCAAAAAAGAACTTATTGCGTTCGCTAGGAAGATCTCCACCTAACTAGGTTCTTCCATGAGGTACATCTTGCTGAGAAAGATTTCGAGAAAAGAAGAACCCGTTGACTTCGAAGAAAAACAGCCCAATTATACTTTATTACAGTCCTGCCAGAGAAACACCGAATATAAACTTCTATACTTGAAAGAGAGAAAACAATATTAGACTACAATAAAACATCTTAAACAACCACGTTGATGAGAGCTCTATGAAAATGTGAAAGAATCAGGAAGAAAGCCGCCTTCGAACTTGAAAGACGGCAAGAATATATAGAACTGAAGAGTCGCTTTAACGAACAATCGCCACCTAGAATGTCAGCAGTAACCTCAGTCAGTGTGCAAATGCATTCACTTGATCAACAATCACATCTCAGAACTAAAAAAATAGAGCTGTCTGGCCGTCGCTCTCACTTTGTTAAAATATTCACTGAAGGGAGAAAGCAAAGCATAGATAATCCACTAATGACAAGTTTTTCAAAGTGAAAAAATGAAAGAACAAGAAAATGTAGGTGGAAAAAATGAGGCGACAGGGATTGGATCACACTGACAGAATGAGACGTGCTAACCACAAACGCAATTCGACACAGCGCAAATACAGGTGGCTGTCAATTCAGCTTCGAAGCGAACCATTTCTTAATAGACAGGAGACATAAGGCAATAAATAGTCCAAAAACACTGTTTGATTGCATATTGATTACAAAAGAGTATGGCGCAGTGGGCGGAAGCGCCTTGCAATACCCACGGGATGGGCGAGATGTGAACTGTACAAAAGTGAAGTGATTAAAATGGTCGTACAGCTGCAATTCTAACTGGCTTTTCGGAACCAATTTTCGTCGTCTGATGCGTAGAGCGGCATGGTAGAAGAATAGTCTACAAAAAATTCAAAGAAAATATCAAGTTCGAAAACTCTTGGGTCTTCAGAGGAAGTGAATTTCACGCTTCCTTATACACACGGTTGCAGCATATAATGCTGTGCAAAAAACCCAGGTTTGTTAGTGAAGTGGAAAAAAGTAAACAATGATTACGAGGCAAACGAATAAGGAAAGCGTGCGAAACACGGTGAGAAACTGTAAAATGCACCAACTAGAATGCGAACAAATGGAAACGATCCGCAAATCTCTTAAATGGACAGCCTGACGAAGAGTTAGATATGGAACATGACATTTTTTTTGGTCCAAGGATACAGGAAACGGGAGTGCACATAGATCCTAATGCAATATCAATCTATCATAAATCAAATAGTAGACGCCTGTCTAAAGAAATTTTAAACAAAACGTCGTGTTCAAGCTAGAGAAGAGTAAAGAAGGCATTGCGTTGTTAAAGCACAAAGTGTTCAGTGCTTTTTAACCCGTGACGGGTGCGCTATCCGTTCTGCTACATTTGGCATGGCAAAGCCGGCTAAACGCCGTTTCGGTTAACTGGATCATTTTCGATGACCTATTGATGTATTTAACCACTGTTTTTCCATCGTTCCAAAGGGTGTTTGATTAGTTCGCCGTGCAGTATCGGACCAAAAACCACCTGTACATAGCACGTCATCTACAACAACTGCATTAACCGCAGTCTCCCCTACCATGATTTGATTTTTCTGAAAAGTCAAATTTACGTCTATATCGAATTGGTGACTGGGAATTTAGTTACAAGATAGGAGAACTCAATCTTAACCGCAAACTGGGGCCAGTGAGAAGAATGAATGATTGCTGGGACAGTTGTATTAGTGGCCATCAACAATACGCTTGACTAACGCTCATAGAATAAACACATATTATACTTATCATTATTTTCCTCAATTTTCAGAATATTTGGAGCTGGTAATGTTTCCATAAACAGAATATGGAGCATATGTGGTGCAGTGGATAGAGGCACTCCACGATACAAAGATGGTAATAAGTTTGATTCTGT
Organism: Angiostrongylus costaricensis; assembly: GCA_900624975.1. Taxonomy (NCBI): domain Eukaryota; kingdom Metazoa; phylum Nematoda; class Chromadorea; order Rhabditida; family Metastrongylidae; genus Angiostrongylus; species Angiostrongylus costaricensis. The sequence continues at coordinate 4,283 of UYYA01004721.1, forward strand.
GTTTTGAGATAACTGAACTTTTCAATGTTTTCCGGCCAGTAAATTGACGGGTAAACTTATTTCCTGAAAAAGAGCGCAGTGCACTGAATTTATACATCCATTCGGTCCCAGAAGTTGTGTTGGGCAAATATGCACACAATCATCTATACAATACTACGAATGAAGTAGAGTGCACGGCGAATTTCAATGAGATCAGTCAGCTCCAAATCTCTTGTCATTTAACCCTTTTACGGCTACAATTATGTAGATGGTATCATACCGCACTTTTGTTACTATTGATCACAAGCAAATATGTGCAACAGTTACGGGGCTTAAACAGTGGAGCTCTCGTCACACACGCGTCTAAAACAAATCCTCGTTGGTTGGGTAACAGATGCATTTTTTCAGAAGGAAAAACTAATGATTTATGAAACTACAAACGGACCTGCCTCTTACGGTTATGACGGTGCAGAACTACGATCTTGGTCTAAAAATAGTACACGTACTTTGATATGCATTTAGTATTAGAACGCCGCTCTTCAATTTGAAACTGTCAGCACTAAATTGTCTTCGATATTTTCGTTATCACTAGGATGATTAGAATTTCAAGTGAGAAAAAAACAACATGTGGAGAATAAAATAAAAGTTACAGTCCGTGCGGAAACCGTAGGGAATTACAAGTCGGAAGAAAAGCAACAATGCAGGTGTGGATATCTACGGCATTAGTGACACTGAATGCTAAAGGATAAAGCTCTCGTCGTTGATCAATCGCTGAGGGATGCATCGTGCATTGGACTTCACTAAGCATCGTTTGCGTGTGACTGAATGCATATCTGGCCTTTACAATGACTCACGATCACCTACCGATGTACCGAGCCGCTGCTGCTTTCCTCCCTAGCAAGTCTGGTACCAGTTTGCCGACTCCGAAGGGATGGAACGCTGCGTGGGCCATGGGTGCGGAAATCGATTCCACGTGTGTGTTGTAGGGCGTCTACGGCCACTGCACCACACGCTCCCAATAACACTTGACAAAATAAATTTTTCACGCTTTCTTGCTGTTATCAACTCGCTTCTGATCTCCGTAAGAAGTAATTCATTAACTTAAATCCGAATAGAAGGAAATAGCAAATAAGAAAGATCTCTTCATGAATGACCCTTCCAGCATTACGTCGGCAATCGCCTCCACCTGCTAAGATTGAGTGAACGGACTAGGATTATGGGCGAGTTCATGAGAGATTTCGACTCCGAATATTTCCATATTCGACGGCTTGTAATAGGAAACGAAGTTTTACTTTAGACAGATAGCACTATTCATTTCTGTATTCAACGCATTCACTTTTAATACTTCAACAAAGAAAAAGTCGTAGCGACCACTACTATGGCTTGTGCAAGGAGTCGACATCAACAGGTGTAAAAACGCAAACAGTATAACAAATGGATAGCAATGTTGCTCCCGGAATAACGAATTCTACGTAACGTTTCAAAATAATCAGTACCCAGCTTCAACCAAATAAACCAAATTCTCCTTGGGTTCGCTAACCCTCGTGCATGTGAGATATTCATCGTGCTTTTCGTCTAACAGGGCTATCACTTTTCGTCCTTCAGGTCTTAATAATTCGTCAGAAACGATACCTCTTAGCGACTAAAATGCTGGAAATGTCCTCGAAAAATGATAAAAAGGAGGACAAACCAAGTTTGTAAGAAAACCATGCAGATTTTGATGTAACCTCAAATTTGTTTCGATTGGAATCCTTGCCGTTTAGATGCACTATCGAGATATCAGTGCTTAAATTTCATGGTAACTTATGGAATAATGGATTAGACAGCAAACGCCAAATTTGACTTGAACTGCTTTTGAGAGCAGAGTATGTAGGCGAAATTATGCATAATTGCAGGGCAACTAGGCTTAATGCTCCTGTATATAAATGAATAATTAAATGTATACATATTGATTGGATCACGACAGAAATTGGCGTGCGGTAAACCTCCACAGAACGCTACTGAACAAAAAGTTGCGCAAACCGCTTAGCGTCCTCTTCCCAAACTCCAAGAGCCAATCCAAGATTTCCTCTCTGCGTTTCAGTTTGCTGTACTTAATCATCATTGTAAATCTTATTAAATATCCACGACAATCATGAAATAGAGGATTTGAAATATTTCACATTACCTCTGTTCTCCTTGCAATGCAACTCATTTTTCTTACGTTTCTTCCAACGAGCATCCCAATCAACGAGAGAGGGAATTTCAACAACGAAGCATTCGAAATGCTTATCTGAAAATGTAATTGTAGTGGATATTAGCGGCTCTTACGTAACTTATAACTTCCCTCTTCCTTTCTCATATTGATTGTTTCATGGCTACATCTTCTTCGCTGCTCGTTTCTGAATCCTTTAGTGAAATACTGCAGATGCTCGTGCTTTAATTATCAGTCGAGCATTCCATAAACAAATATTTCTTACCTGAACAAAGCGGGAGAGGGCATTGAGAACATCAGGGCTTAACGTGGGCGATCTCCGCTGCATGGAATTGTCAAATTGACAATGGAATAATAGAATATGGAACAACAATCAAAACATTACACCAACGACAAATGTTATGTCATTGGAAAGCAGAGATCTGCATCATCCTGCCATATAGTTCATACACGCAATCGAGAATATATCATAACGTTCTTCGAGGAATTCATGTAGAACAAAAACAGTCTGCTACAATTTGCTTTCGAGCTTGTTGCTGACGACGTGTTGGAACGCCTGCAGTTTGACCCACGAAAGGTTCATGTTGAGCTTTTCGTTTATAGTAGACCTACTATAGAGCAGAAGATTACTGACTGTTTAGTAATACATTACAATATTAACGTAAGCACAAAAGTTGTGAATGACCGCACGGCCCGTCGACATCTAGGATGAAGCGCCAGCATTATTTTAAGAACAAATACTGTCACTGAACACAAACTTTGAAGTGATTAGACACAAACAACCAAAATCCAAGAAAGAAACAAAGTTGTAGTAGCATCGCCATCATTCATCCTTCGCAATGATCTGGCCATCACAGTCATTATATCTACACATTAGTCACTATCTACATAATAGTGACATAAGACGGATACGGCTTCCACCGTATTCATCTAATTGGCAATAAATTCCGCAGCGTACGAACTGCATTTGTTTACATGGAAACAAGAGAAAGAACGAGCAAACAAGAAATAATTGAATACTCAGCAAGTTCAACTTGTAATCCGAAACAAGAATAAGAAGCCTAAGGAGATCATCGGCTGATGCAAAATATTTTCGCTGGCTGATATTCGAGCCAGGCTGTCTCAGTATTCCAGGAAACCACAATGGCTTAACCAGTAAATCTCCGAAAAATGGAGATTGTGACGGGATCCGTACAACTACTGTGGGTGGGCCATTCAAGCAATAGTTTCTTTGGGACCGTGTAGGTTTTTCGACAGTTCTCTTAAGACTCTGGTGCTTTCCGCTAGCTTCGCTAGAATAGTAGGGCTGATAAGTTAAATCTTGGCGTTTTAGTGAACAGAGAACACTCTTCTCAGATTGTTATACCTTTTTATTTTCTGCCTACTATAATTTCGCGGCAGCGTACTCAGCGAAATACAACCACAACATTGCTGAGATATTTGCAAAACTCTGGACTGCATGGACAGCAGGTGTCTATGGTGGGGAACGAACACGCTATTGTCCTTTCCGGGGAGTAACGCGTTCACCACCACACCATGCGGGTCCTTTGTTTCGCCTGTCTCTCAGCTATTTCTATCGATCTTTGCCACAGCAATCACCCGTCAACGGGAATGATCTGGGGCGCCCAAATCGGCATAGAACCCAGTTAAACTGCGGCTGTAGTTGAAATCACAATGTTATACCTTTTTATTTTCTGCCTACTATAAAGGACCCGCATGGTGTGGTGGTGAACGCGTTACTCCCCGGAAAGGAGTTGTGGTTGTACTCTTCTCAGACTTCGGTCTTCTCAGACCCGACAAAAGAGAACGAGCTGTTTGTAAAAAGACTCTGAGACTGTACCAGATTCGCCTAAGTTTTCCAAATAAGAAGATCGCATCATATCTCTATTGCGACTGAGAAGTTGTTCGAAAAGAGAAGGAAACTAAGGCTTGATCCTACTGCAACACGCTTAACACGGCTAGTAAATAATAAAAGCCAGCTGCAAAACAGCTCTGCAGGAACATCTACATCGGTGCAGCAGAATAAACCAGTGGAAGTAGGAGAAAATAGAACAACTCTAAAAAAAATGCAGGCGGAACTTGCGCGAATACAGTGTTTCTCCGTTAGCCATAAGGTGCGGAGATGGGACCACCCAAACTTTCAGCCATAAAATGGAAATAACAAAGACAAAGCTATGCATGAACTTCCCTTTCTCTACATGGCAAACAATGTCGAAAATGCACACACAATTTATAAGTAGTTCTCGAAATCCTTATGACATCTCACCTTCGAAAGGAAAAAATCCCAGATCACTGAAGAATCTTATGAATGGTTTTTCTGTCCAAGAAAGATGACCGAAAGGGTCTTCGTACCTATCGTCCGATATTCTCGTTGGGCGTACCCTATAAGCACTTCACGGTGAATTTCCTCTTGCGCATATCAAGGACATTGGGTGAGGCGCAATCAGTGGAGCAAGCAGGGTTTCGGCAAGGGTCCGCATGGTGTGGAGGTGATACGCTTTAGCCCTCAGAAAGGGTAATAGCGCTTTCGTTCCCCACCGCAAACACCAGCAGTCCGGAGTTTTGCAAATACCTCCGCATCATTGCGGCTGCTTCAAACGCAATACCCCGGCATAAAAAATTCTGGTGGGCAGTAAACGGAAAGTTAGCATTCGGGAAGGGTTTCGCTGCATGGAACACATCCAAACTGTGTCCAAGGTCATCATCGAAGTCTGTTGGTAATGCCACCTGCCACAGGTTCTAACTTTTGTTGACATTGCAGAAGCGTTTGACATTTCGAAACAAATGCAATTCTACAAGCTGAAGGGCACTACGAAAACTCAGCTTTTCCATAGAACTCGTCTTTTACCCATACAAAAGGTGCTCAACTGCACGTCACCATGTCGTTGGGTCTGTTCAATGTAGTATTACGGTAGACAATGAAGTAACATGACTGAGCTGAGAAAAGCCAGCTTATCGATATAAAATCCCTGTCAAATTTTCGTTTCGGCGACGATACAGTGATCTTTTCGGAAAGTGTTAACGAAGAAAAAGCGATAATCAATAAGCTCAACGAAACGGGAAAAAGTAGAGTTGCTCATAAATCGAGAGAAGAACTAGTTTATGGACGTTGATGGTGCGAAGAAGAAAAAGTCGAAATGGATGGTTCTCTGATTGCTGAGACTACCTCGGACGTGTAGCTTGCTCGCTCAGTGAGCATTGGCAGCAAGATAAAGGTGAAATTCACCTTTTTAATTCAGCAGTCCTTTCAGCGCTCTGTTATGAAGCAGAGACGTGGCCTGCTATTTCAACAATGTAAAGAACACTGCACAGTACTCGCAGAGCGGTTGAACGTTATATTTGAATTATAATTTGCATACATAATATCTCTGATCCATGTTATCTATCCCATCTTCATGACCTATAAAAACACATATCTGTAGCGAAACATACGTGGACCGGTCAGATAGTGAGAACAAGAGACGACGGTTAGAAGAAAAGGACTGTGGAGCGGACATCACGATGATGCAGGAGTTCCGTATGACGACGTCCTACACGTTCAGTGGACTTGTTCGTTACTAAACTCAAGCAACTGCACTCACAGCTGCAGTTGTTTCACTGATCATGGAATGGGACTCGGACTCGTCATCATGCTTGAATCAAACCACCTCCATGTACGATGACTGCGGGGGAAATTCCAGTATCCAAGTATGTATTACCGCGAACTGGTATTCCAGTTATTACTTTGAGTATTGCAATGTGTAGTGAGTCACGAGACGATTGTGACAACGCAAGTATACCATTCTCACAGGTGTCTGCAGCATTGGACAAATTCGTGGCCAAAACAGATGTTTTCGAGTTCCGAAAAATTTAAAGAATTTTTCAAAAACCATTTCCATGTGATGGAAAACGCGTCTGTGTACGACACCGCTTTATAGAAGTGGCTTTCTGAAGCAACAGTGCTGAAAGTAGTGCGTACAGATGGATTTAGGTGACTGGAAGTTTGTGAATTGCAATCGAACAAGCTAGCAGATGTACGTGATGCTACCAAGTGAGAACACAGGTATCGATCCTTAATCAATATTTACTCCTGTCAGACGGTGTCGAGACTTACCCTGAAATCTGCCTTGACGTGTGAGCTTCGGTCCATGCTCGAACTGAACGTGTTTGAAACGTTAATAACGACGTGTAATAGCTGATGATAAGCATGACTGAAACCTACATAAGCCAATGTCGGCTTCCTAACTTCATTTTTTCTCGCGTTTCTGTAAGATTCTGTCTTTAAACGTTCACGTTTTTCACTGTGCTCGTTGTTGTGATAGTTCCACCTCAGCATTTCGCCTACATTTCCCAAGTGTTGATCGTTCCTTTCTTGAGCCCAACACTGCGCTTCTAGTTTGAAACAATGAGTGACAGCACAGAACGCGAAACTGTTGAACAGAGCGGTCAGATGGAAACAGTGACCATGGACACGAGAGTCGAGCCAAAGTGTATTCAGGTAGTGTTTTTCTGCAGAATTTTTTATGCAGCAATGTTGAGGCGTGTGTATTGAGCATTCAACGTCATTGGAATTTATCAAAATTAAACAGCAGACTGGAACCAATGACAAGAATCTATTAGGAAACTTGTGTTCTTACTGCTCACCTAACAGTTTTCTTCGTCCGTTAGGAGCGACGTCGGAACCGCCGCGAGAGGTGCTTCTGTGACAGCTTTGCAGTGCGTGGGTCCTTCATATTGCAGCAATGCACGTTTTTTTTCGTCGTTTTTTCGTCATGACTACTAAATTAGAGCACAAATGTGGAACGGAAACACCACGAGTTCAGAAACTGTTAGCAATCGCAATCATTTTTGGCACTTTAGACAGAATTGTTCCCTTCGTTTCTTAACGCAGAAGTAGTCGCTATTCTAGCCGAGAACTATGTCAAAACCGGAGATGAAGATCAGTAAAGAGCTGATACCTTTTGCCTAGGTCTCAAGGCAAAAGGCTGATCACCTGGAACGAAAATCCGACATTCTCAGATATTACTCAATGCATAGATGTAGTACATCTACGCTTGTGATCGACAGATCTGTTCAGATGATTTCCCGGGTTTGTAAATGAAAATTTGTTAGGCATACAAACGTTGCATGCCAATTTTAGGAGCGACTTTTGTGTCCTGGTCATGCTGATTTATGCCATATTTTACCTACTTGAAATAAGCGAGGCTATACACGTATAGGTTTATACTGTTTTTTTCTATATTAAAACATGTTTTTGTCAATGTGAAGCCAGTTCTTCTCGTAGGAGATTTGAGACTTAGCTTCTCTGACGGATGTCTTTCAAGAATGTTTTCGGTTCGAAGCTTAAAGCTCCACTTTCTTCTCGTTGTCAGTTTTTCTTCATTTCTGAAAACATTTCGTTGTGAACAGTTACTGATAAGTTTCAGGGTTCCGACATGATGACGCCTCTAGATATGGACGGCTTTTTTGACGAGGGAAAAAGAAATCGTGACGGAGTCCACAGTTGTTCTGAAGAGAACGTGAGACATTAAAGTCTTTTATCATTTATCATTTTGGTGGTTTCTCCAATAATTGCTCATCTCTTATTCTGAGTTAATGTATAGAGAAGAAGGGAAGACCTATTTTTTAACGACCTTCAAGTGAAATATGTGAAAAATGGATTTACTTCATGGATTTCGCCTTTTTCTCGAGACATGGCGAAAGCGCCTAGGATAATCTCGATCACATGGCCACCCACGTGAACACGGTTAAGAAAGGAACTGTCCACGTTTATGTCACAGAAAGCAGAATGAATATTCTAAACAAACACGAGTTCATGTACGGAATAATTTCAAGCGTTTCTCCTTTAATTCTACAAAAATCCAGTTTGCAAGCTCTTCCTTGCAAACTATTTCTATAACTCTTTTTGTAAGGTATTTCTGGATGAAAATTCTAGTGCTTAATTTAGCACCCACCGACGGAGGAAAAAGTGATTAACGGTTTTGAAATAAAGAAAACGTGCAATGGTGGAGAAGAAAATAAAAATCAGGCGTCACAGTCTTCCATGAATGAAAATATGAAAAGGACCAAGGTTTGTTCTAAAAGACCACTTGCGCAAAAGGTTTTGTATATACAATGCCATTACAAAGTATTGTTAACAGCTAGTGTCGCGTAAACGCAAGTCGTCACACGGCAACTGTTCCTCCGTCGGTACTCAGATGGTATGTTTCATCGTTTATGATCTACCTGTATAGGAGGAGCTGTTGTTGCTACGAAGGGGTGGAAGTCAACCTGAACTAACTTACTCTGAATAGTCCAGCCTCATTCAGCTTCCTCGTCGATCTGCTCGACTCATGGAAAAACAACTTAGAAAGGTCAACCACTAACGATGGTCGCCAGAATGAACTGCGACAAAGTGATAACCGTGGTCCAACAAGCGTGCTCTTTTCATTCTATCTTAATAAAAAATTGAGCTTTCTGAACAGTGGGTCTATTGGTTTTGCTGTCTCAACTCCCATATTCAGTGGTCGTCTAACGTAAAACCATGCTGTTGCTAGGAAATAGATTCGGATTAAGGTTATCGGCTGGGAATGGGATCTCGCGATGTTAAGAAAGTTAGGCTTAGACACCATATTAATAAAAAAGCAAAATCAGAGTGGTAAAACATAGCCGAACTCAGACTCCACTTACTCTGCAAGGTAGTGTAGAAAACTAAGAGAAACGCAAAGCAAGCGTTTCGATGGCGCAGTGGGCAGCCTAGGAACCCGATGAGGGTAACCGCAGGTTCGAAACTCACATGCGGTTCCGAGTATCGTTTATACCTCAACATCATTATGGTTGTATCCCACAGAATGCTTTACCTTTAAGAAATAGGTTGTAAATAAACTTAAACATTATTTTTGTATTGGTACAAATGTTATGAATCGCAAAGAATCGTAGAGAAAAAGATGGAAAAGCGGAAAAAAAGTGAAGCGAAATCTCGCACATACAAGAAACATGTTGGTCATCTTTATAAGGTAACAAGTCGTAAAATTCTGTAGTTGTTTTCACAATAAGGTTCTGACATGTACGACATTATGGAAGTGGTGAGCTACGATAATACGTCTAGCAAGAATCAGCGATAATACTTCTTAAGTGACGCAAAAAAGAAATAACCATTCGATGCTACCCTCATCCACTCGTTTGGTCGGTTTTCTGAGCTTGTAGGATCCGTAAGAAAAGCGTTCGCAGACTGCCACTGTCGAAGATACTCTTCACGACCGAGTTTTTCAAACCGAATCTAGTCTTTATGTGTCCATAGAAGACTTGTCGATCCGTGGATTGCACGCCAGTCACAAGAAAATGCTCAGCCATTCACCTAACATGTGTCATACGATGAACTAAGTGATTAAACTGATAGAGGTTCTTAATCATCATGACCATAGGGTGTTAACAACCGGGCGCATACCTGAAACTCTTAGTAAAAATGAAAATGGTTCTGTGAGAAAAAATAAATAACCAAAACGCAAGCAACCTCGCTATTTCTGTAAAACCTGAAATATACCTGCCACTTCAAAAGCGCTTGGTAATAATTCCAAACAATCCTCCAAAGTTCAAAAATGCGATGGAATTAAAGGTAAATTCTGAATTACTGGGTTGAACTACCAAGCATTCTTTTTTTTAAACATCGCATTGCGTCTGAGAGAGTAAACTTTTAGGAAGGAAACGAAGAAAGCACACAACGAAAACAAAAAAGCGTTTGACCCACTTCAGAGTGAGCCATTGTGGGAGCCAGACAGCAGTCAGTAGGATTTCACATTGCATACTGTAAAGACATAGTTCCAAATAAAAACTGAACCATAATAGTAAAAGAACACTGAAATTTAGATGGCCTTACCGCAACCAAATGTCAAGGAGTTTTTTCTTCATCATGGTCTCTGTTTAGAAACTTCTTTACTGTGTAGTAAGTGCTCACATCCAACCGTAGAGCGTCGCACAGCACGTGGAACCTGCTGTTGAGTCTGCTCCTTCCTGAATACGCAATGGTACGACTTAAAAATCATTTGATGGAGGAACGAGAGTGTTTACAACAACCACAGACCTCCAATAATACTACAAAGTATGGCAGGAATGAGCTGTTCTTAAGTCATATCAAGCTCGCTCCCAAAATGAACATTCCTTTCTTTCTCGAGTCGGTCAGGGACGTCTTTCATAAAAGAAAGATCAAAGCATGGTTTGTTTTGATGCTAGAATGACATTTATAGAAGGATAAAACCATATGTTTTGCGTTGTTTTAGTTCATTGATTCTGGCCTTCTGTAGATAATCCTTGTCGATAGGCACTTCTAAATTAGTGAAGTTTTTCGTGCCCACACAGATGAACAAACTGAAGCAAGCATTTCTCACTGCAAAAGGGTCTTTTCCATGATTATGAAGTAAAATTAGGTTCAGTAAACGCCTTAGTAAAATCAAAATTATAAAAAGAATAGCTCACTGTAGCAACTGTTCAAATCTCCTTGTAATTACGGACACATCTTCTGCTAGGATGTCCCACTGCACACGACGATCGTGTTGAGCAGCAATTGCGGCTTCCCTAGCCGCCGGGAGAAGTTCAGCCTTAGAACAGATGAAGTCATAAAATTAAGTTGTAATTTTTTGGATTTGTCGTCCTAAACCACGATAGATGAGTCTCAGAACAGGCTTCCGAGCTTCCCTACTAGCGCTATATGTCGCATCTTAAAGCGAAAAAGAAGCTCCAAATTTCTTAGCTTCTTCTTTCATGCGAATTTCGACTCAATTTATATTGCTGAAACGGAAACCAAAGAAGAAAATTAGAGCTGCTTTAAGCAATAGATTAAATGTGGATAGAAGTCGCAGGATCGGCTTTCAATAACAACATTTCACTTGACCAGATTACCATTGATATTTCTACGAAATAGAGTTTTCGGCAAGAATTCTGGCGGGACTGACAGCTTCAAAGCTCAAATGAACACAGCTGACCCATTGTCATCAATAATGGTCATTTTAAAAGCCTCGTTCGAAGTAAATCTATGTGGCAGAAGCAGTAGATTTTTACGGTCTTCATTCGTAAACCTAAACCGAACTTCAACTTTGTGCACTTCATATACACAACAGAAACTGTTCTTGGTCGCGACAGACACGGACTGGAATTGAGTTGTGCACGACAGTCGACGAGACTCTGTGCTCGATGAGGTAAAAAATAACATCTGAAGCCGTATTGACGGACTGGAAATCACGTGCAGCCTTTGTAGTCACAATGTAATTGAAAACTTTATTCCTACTCTGTCAACCCTGACTAAATGACTTTTGCAAGAGGAAGCGATGTCGGAAATCGGAAAGCGCGTCAGCAACTGAAGCTTGGATATCTAAATTAAGCCCGCCTTCGAAAAAGACAAACGCTCTTAAGCAACGGTTCTGATAACGCGTTGAACATTTAGCACACTGCAAAAACCGAAAACATTAGTTTACGGAGCTTTTCACCAGCCACAATAGATCTCTCATCAACGAACACTATTCAAGCAACTTTATAGCTATTTGCTGAGAAGAATTTAAAAAAAAATAAAAGCTCTCGGCGTCAATCAATCACTGAGGGATGCGCCGTGCATTCTTCAATAGGCATCGTTTGAAGGTGGTTGAATGCATATCTGGCCTTTACTCGTGATCTCCTACCGATGTATCGATACAGTGTTGTTTTCCCCCCAGACAAATCTAGTACCAAATTGCCGACCGCGGAAGGATGGGGATGTCTTGGTGAGCCATGAGTGTGGGGATCGATTCCACGTGTGTGTGTGTCGCAGTGGCGCCTCCGACCTCTGCGCCACACGTGCGCCAAGAATTTATTCAGATTTATGGTCATGATGTTTAAGAACCTCTACCAGACGCATGAAGACCAGATTCGGTTTGAAAAACTAGTTTTTTTACTATTATGGTTCAGTTTTTATTTGGAACTATGTCTTTACAGTATACAATGTGAAATCCTGCTGACTGCTGTCTGGCTCCCACAATGGCTCACTCCGAAGTGGGTCAAACGCTTTTTTGTTTTCGTTGTGTGCTTTCTTCGTTTTCTTCCTAAAAGTTTACTCTCTCCGACGCAACGCTATTTTAAATTTTAATTTAAATTTTAAGCACTAGAATTTTCATTCAGAAATACCTTACAAAAAGAGTTATAGGAATAGTTAGCAAGGAAGAGCTTGCAAACTGGATTTTTGTAGAATTAAAGGAGAAACGCTTGAAATTATTCCGTACATGAACTCGTGTTTGTTTAGAATATTCATTCTGCTTTCTGTGACATAAACGTGGACAGTTCCTTTCTTAACCGTGTTCACGTGGGTGGCCATGTGATCGAGATTATCCTAGGCGCTTTCGCCATGTCTTGAGAAGAGGACGAAATCCATGTAGGAAATTCACTTTTCAAATATTTCAGCTATAATCAAATTATTCAGAGGCTTGTTATAATCACAATCTTAACCGTTTTATTAACCGAGCTTTGCAGATATCCCAGTATCATTGAAGTTATATTTTGCAATATACCCTGCCATCAAAAAGAATAGGCAGGAAATGAAACGGTTAAGATTGTGATTATACAACTAAAGCCTCAGCTTAACTGGGTTCATTGCCAGTTTGGGCTACCCAGATCAATCCCGTTAACGGGTGGTTGCTGATAGCCGAAATCGATAGAACAAGCTGAGAGACAGACGAAACGAAGAGCCTGCATGGTGTGGTGGTGAACGCGTTACTCCAGGAAACGATAATAGCGTGTTCGTTCTCCACCGCAGACACCTGCGGTCCAGAGTTTTGAACTGCAAACCATTTTAGAATCACTAGAGTGAAAATTTTGTAGAAGACAGATAGTAGCAGATTGGGTGATGACTGGCGGTACCGTGGAGATCACCGTTCTTCAATAATAACACGATCTTCCTCGTCTTCCCCTGTGTACGAATTTTCGTTCTAAGAGGCAACGTGTAAACAACAGATCCTGTGTGTTGATGAAGACTGATGGAATATTCTTCACGTGTTCAGATCTCGTCCTGCCCTGACCTGGTGTTGTTAGATCTTTCACTGACGAATTAACGTTTCGGATTTTGGAAGAACCGATGAACTGATAACTACATCCTTTTTTATTTCGTATGAGAGAAGGGTGGCGTACCTATTGAGGAAATCCGAGTAGTAATCGCGAATGATATATTCTCAATTTCCTTTCTGTAACTCTTTCGGCTAAGCATCAGGATGCATTCATCTTTGTTTAGCAATTATCAAAGTTTCGGTGGGGTTTTCGAAGACTTCTGCTAGCTTCTGCACTTCCGACAGTAACTGATGCTTTTCTCTACTTATGATCTTCTTTCGTTGCCTGCGTGGCATTGTTTTGCTAGTTCGGACCTGAGTTGGGGATTGTCTACAGCTCGTGCGATTCCACGCTGGCGTATCAGCTACTGTCTTTCTGTTGACAGATGTCTCTTGGTGACTTTCAAAGTATCAGCTTTCATAACGCTAGCCTCAATACGTTGGATGAGCACGTCATGTGTCACCTTGATGTTGCCGAGAACGGTATCTTGACAACACGAGACTAATGGACTGAATGAGTCTCAGTCTACGATGGTTTGTGGACTTGATTTTTCGAATTTAGCGGCTTCGTCTCCATTGCGAAAAAGCGAAAAAGGAGGCAATGGTCTGTTCTGTGTATAATTTTTGAGACAGTAGCGATACCGGTTAAGCAGAACATTTGATTTACTATGACGTGTTCTGTTTTGTTATAATACTCTCGATTGGGAGAACTCACTTCCAGCGATGAGAGCGGGACTCCCGGAAATACGTGCTACTATGAATGTTTTTGCTCATCATAACAAACTCAGACAACCTCTCACCCTAGTCGCTCTATTCCTATCGGTGGGTATGACGTTCGTCAAACATTCCTCTCGGTGCAGTCTTAGCTTTAAACACTCCTGTGATGACCCTAAGGAATGTATCTCCTTCTGTATAGAATTGGTCTAAGTCCACATTAAAGCCTTCAACATCGTCTTTGTTGTGGCTCGTTGCAGAGATGCAAACCAAGAGGATATTGAACCCTGACATATTGAACTCATGTATCTTCAACCGTAAACGCCCGATTCGGGTAATAAGGTGTCCGAAAGAACCAATGGCCACACACGAACGCGTGTTGACGAACATAGAGATTCAGATCTGAGTGAGCGTGCAATGCATGTGCAGATCATCATCCTAGTGCATCGAGATGTTCGTACCCTAGAATGGCCCTGATATTCCAGCTAGTTCTTCATACATGCCTTACCTAACGCTGGCGTTTCTGGGGTTTTTTTGGTTGTTACAGCAATGGGACCCATTCATTTTAGTTCGTTTACCGTATGACAGAATGACAGTAACAGTATGACTAATGATAATGACGCGAGCTTGATACATTCCATGATAACTTAAGAAACGGTTTCGTAATTTTTTGGCGAATGAATTTGATCGAAGGATGGAAGCGACGCAAAAATTTGAGCACAGAACAGCGAAATTTTCGATGACGACTTCATTACTGTACTAACAGTTGGCTAGAGCTATTTTGCAGCAAGATACTAATACTTCCTCGTTCATTGCTAAAAGGAGTGAATAGTGCAAAATTTTGGCATTTCCCAACCTTCCTCACTTTCATCGATAGTCATAGCCGGAACAGGTGGTGGTGCCAAAACGCAAGTCTACCGACCTAATATTATTTGTACCACCAAGCTGATCATTTTATAAGCACATTGTGGCGGATGCGAACTCATATCACCTTTGGATTGGTAAATTAATGAATGCATCTCTGAATTTCATGATTAACACTCAACAACTTGATTAAAACCAATCACGTAGTTCATTTCTTTGCATTGTGATCATCGCTTGTGAAAGAAAGAGCGCATCGACTAATGCTCATTATAGAACCCAAATCAATAGTCATTTACTAAGAGAGTTCATAGATGTTGTATAAATGCGAGATTAAAATGTTTTATCAGCTTCAGCTTTTTACACATACTCCTCCAACAGTGATAATGTTATCAAAAAGACCACTGAATTCCTGCTTTGTTCAACTAGGAACAACCTAATTCTCCACGATTCCACTACTTTCGCTATAGCCCGAATCAGCGAGACTTTCGAAACTGCCCGTGGGAGCGAAAGAAGGCTCCTGAGCTGTGACTTCCTCAGGCCATCCCTGTGGTATAAGGTATAACTGTCGTTGTAAATTGCACAAAGAAATAAGACGTTAGATTGTAGAGGCATACCTCATCAGCGCGACTGGAATTAGCGTTGTCTACACGGCACCCTACAACGGCGATATTTTCAGAGCTCTGCTCTTTGCTGTTCTTATCCAGCGATGGTTCAGAAACAGCCTGTCTGACTGAGCAGCCTGGGAAGAGGTACTTCGCCCCACCTGCTTCCTCTAAATAAATTATCACTGTCTGAAAAATCTTTTTTATCCATAAACTATTCACAACAAATTGTCACTTCCATAAAGGATCTGCTTATGAAATCATTTCAAGAGAGAAAAACACTAACTGATCAGAGACGAGTCGGAAAACCATCTTCTCATTTTGAGCGAGCGGTTCTAAAAACACGCAAGATCATGTCTTTACGCATTCCATTGTATTTAACGAATTTAACTAATGTGACAAATTTTATCAACCATAACTACAATTTAGTAGTGCGATGTCAGGAAGCGGCGATTGCTTAGCGGTGTATTGTCTATTCGCACCAGAGTGAGCCTATCGTCGCACCGACTGCGAATCCTATACTGTGACAAAAATTAAACAAGGGAGGAATTAGGCACCAAGAAGTACAGCTGAAGCTGTCCATTCCGAATGAAAATCCAACCATGTATTCGTTCTATACAGAAGCAAAGCAAAACTCTTCCAATTGCTCCAAACATACCAGCAAAACGACAAACTCATTTTAGAAGGAATACGTTCACATGAGCAGACTTTGACTTATTGCAGCCGAACTGCAACGATCNGCTTTTTATTAAGAAGCGAAAACCTATTAGCGTTCTCTTTATCATCAAGATGTCCACTATGTGATTGAAGCCTAGAAGAAAACGCGGCACCTGTGTGGTCTGTGTCGATCTTGCCGGTGGATATTCTACAGCAGCCAATACGTAAAACAAATTGTTCTTAGGAAAACCAAGAAAACATAGGAGTTTTCTTGTTCGGTATTTAGAGAATTAGCACTATGGCTTTTATCTCCTCTGGCCTCGTCTACGCATTTGCTGAGGTTCAAAACGTTCTGGTTAAACATAGGAGTTTTCTTGTTCGGTATTTGGAGAATTAGCACTATGGCTTTTATCTCCTCTGGCATCGTCTACGCATTTGCTGAGGTTCAAAACGTTCTGGTTAACATCTGCTCAAACAAATCGATAATCCGAGGGACCAGTAAGCACAGCAGGAATCCGATCCGGCTTAATCTACCTTTTTGTCGTCTTAAAACATTTTCATTCTCTGAAATGCACGAAAAGTGCCATTAATGACGACATTGCAGGCAATTTTTTATTTCTTTATTCTACTTTATATGACACTTCATTCATGAAGATTTTACAAAATTAGCTACAACTTTCTAGACATCAAAGAAGGAGATCCACTACGTGTGAACTACCGCACGTGTGGTCATATTCTCCAAACAGGCTGACAGAAAGGGAGCTTTCTGAAGACATCACCTATTACGAAGGATCCCAAAGGGCTCATATCAGAAGACGTTTCCGTACGACGGCGAAGAAGCCATATCGAGAGAAACGAACAACTGCAAGCCAGCAATTCGCATCACCGCCTCTGATGAAGACAAAAACTTCGAGACGTAAGACGAATAAATCTCTTTACGAAACTCGTCTTAGCTTAATAATCCAAGAAGGTATTGAGATGCCAAAAGTTTTTAGTGGACAGTATTCTCAGTGAATACTGCTCGCTGAAAACGAGGCAGGAACAGTGCAGTGATTAGTGATACAGTCGATATGGAAGCAAAGGAGCTCGTTCGAGCCTCATCCCAAAGCCTACAATCCACGAGGGAATGTCTCAGCCTGGTTGTCTCCAAGAACTCAAACAGATTTGACATCATCACCATTCTACGACTTTCATAAAGAAAACAAAGCAGTTAAAATAACAGGAAAAATGTTCGAAGACTATTTTAGATGATGAGTGGTAGGAAAACGAATCGAATGTGAGGAGTGCTCGGATCCACCAAACAGATCGGATGACTGGCCATGTAAAATTGAAAAAAATTCTCACTGAAACCATACTCTGCGGACGACACACACCATAGACGTGGTTCAGTTCTGTCGGAAGTGTAACAACTGTTTATTGCTCGAATACTTACGGATTATGGAATAACATTTTAATAATAGGTTGGAAACGAATACTATTCTAATTATTTTTGTAAAATGAAGATTCCGAAGATCTCATACCTTGCAGCCGGTCTTCCTTTCCTGCACAGATGGTGGGATAACTCTCAACTCTTTCGAGTTGTCCTCTCTTGACAGCTGCGAATCCATGAACGTTTTACTTATGGGAATCAGGTCAACCGTATTTGGTTCACACAATGTGAGAAATGAACTACGCTCAGATTAGAATATCAATCTAAGATAAGCCACCACATTACTTGTGATAACGCTCTCTTCCAATCCATGTGGCAATGTCTTTGCCCAGCAATCGCCAATATTGTAAGGAGAATCATCTCGATCGGTATTCTGCGACATTCACGAGGAAGAAGAAATTTTAAACAAACAACCGAAGCAATGCGCGGGAACATTCGAAGATCACTGTGGACGATGAAGGCAAGGAGAATGAAGCAAAGTAGGAAGGGCATCGTTGCAGTTGATGTGATGATGGGTCGAGAAGTTGTAAAATAAATAAAATCACGTGTAATAGTGAGCCATCCATCGTTTCTATTTATTTTAAAACCGATTGTCGTCTAACCTCGGTACTAAAAGATCAACATTTGTTTACATTGTTGAGCTTATACGAGGTTGATACGAGATGTTTATTCGGCTAGCGTTTCGACGTCTTCTTCTTCATCAGAGCCGACGATCCTTGTCGATGGTCCACAGTTGTTCTTTTTTCCGACGTGGCGTCTTTGTCTCCCATCGAACCTGATCTTCCTGGCTCTTCAAATTTACTTAAAATGCGTCACCAGTTCCATTCGTCGATGTTTTTGGTTGCTGCTCAGGGACCATGGCTACCACATCGAAATCATCACCGCTTTGCCTTTGTGCCCTATGTATACCTAGAAAACCACTTCGCCGAGTTTTCATCTTTCAGTCTTTTTATGTCAGCATACTTTCGACACCAGATCTTTTCATTTTCATAGGCACGTTGTTGGCACACTCTAAAAAGCGTACAAATCAATTTTAATGCGAGCGCGCATTTCTGGTGTATTCCGCCGCACAGAGCTGTTTTCCACTACCTCTCGTAATCATTGTTTGTCTTGTCGAACACAGATATTCTACTGAGATTAAGCCGAAGATAGGAGTCTACAGCTCGATATTGAAGCGCAGAGCATTTTCGGATGAGCCACCATTGAACCAACGGCACCCAGCAATTTTAAATTGAAACCAAACACTTTCCTAGGCGCCCATGGAACAAAGGAACATGGCAGAGAAGATTTCGAAGTAAAATTCACTAAACTCGTGCGAGGCTGGTTTTCTTCTGTGCTGCTTCCATAGTCTCGTCTACCTGTAGCGATTTAGAGTTTTTTGCGAGGCTCTTCTGCAACTGGCATTTAGTAATAGCCATGTTAAACGTGTTGCAATAGGACAACGCTTTAGTTGCTTTCTCTTCTCCAGTAACTCCTTTGTGGTGATGGAGATGCGTTCCGATCATTTTGCTAGAGGAACTGTGATGAATACGGCACCTCTTTAGTGCCTTCTACAAGCAGCTCGTAGTCTTCGGACGGGTTTTCTTTAATCTGCCACTTACGTTCAATTACGATTTCATGCAGAATATTCTCGTCATACACAGCTGGACTTTTTCTTCATGGTCGATGACATGAATCCATTTCCAGCTTACAGCTGAATTAAATTTTCGCGCGATGAAGAAGGTGATCGGAAGCAGTACAGAATGACTCGAATACCGATGTGTCAAGGAGCCACGAATGATGCACCAAAGATGCACTATCTTCCGTTTGTCAGAATGTGGTTGGTCTCCACCACGTCCAGCGGCGGCAATTTACGATTCTGTATTCGCTGTCGCTAGCCTTTCCTATTCTGGCGTTGTAGTCTTCGTTAAAAAGTTTTAAAACGATTTATCACTCCGTAAAATCTTGTTCTTAGAATTCCATTTCTTCAAGTGGTGATTTCCTGAACTTGGACAGCGCAACGGAATCGACACTCTCATCACCGGGTTCTTGACTACGGCAGGACTTTCGAACCAAAGTTAGATGACGGAGGAAACTGGAATACTGAGCACTGCGATTTTCCTGCATCGAAATCGACAACATAGATGGTTTTCTCAAATTGAACCTCCATATTCTCGATAATGTCTAAAATACCAACTAGCAAATTATTGTTAGTAGAGCACTATGAAAACAGGCCCAGTGATACCGGTTTAGTACTATATAGATGTCATATAGCGCTGCATCACATGTGGGTGGGAGATCGGTGCTGTGCTCCACTGCATTTCAGAATATTCTAGTCGAGCGCTTAGAAAAATGCCATAACGTTTTTTTTTTACTTTAGCCATATTACAAGCCATAGAGCCGTCTTACTGCTGCCGTTCTCCACCACTGCTTTGTGAAATGGTTTAAGTACAGAAGAAAATCAGTTAGAGCCAGATGCCACTCAGCAAACTGGTTCAGTAGTGCTTTGTACTGGTAATGACATCTACTCAGATTTGTTGTTGACGTAAAAATTCCTCGCAAGCAAAAAATTGGAAGGGACGAAATGCATGGTAAACGAAAGCTGTTGTTCAGTGAAAACTGGACACGTTGCAAAAGAAAGTCGAGGCTTTCTCGGAACAGGTAACTGCACTAAATGCACTTACAGTGAGTCACATTTTAAACGATCCGTTTAGTGGATTTGAAAATAGACAGGCGCTAGAGATAATTTCTTCTGTTCACAGAATAATACAACGACGAAAGTTGACAATTACAATGAACGACTGAAATTTGAGTTGGGTTCGTTGTAGTTAAGTTAGAGAGCGTTTCCTTACACTGTGTGCAAAATGCATACCCGATACTACAAAGAGCGATTGTCGAACATACTATTTAAGGAAAAAAATTGTATCCCCACAGAAATCCCAATCTGCCGTTAAAGTGAAGGAGAATAAAAATTTACACACAGGTCAGTAAACGACAACTTTTACAAAAACATTGTACCCTATGTTTTTGGATGCTAATTTAAGAGAGCTCGAAATGGTTATACAGCCAGTAGAGCCCAAACTCGCTGGGTAAAGTGGAAATGCGAGCTCGAAGAGACCACCAAAATGACGGAACTAATAAAAAAAGTGGAAATCAATCAGAATTTAATAGAAACCCCACCTCATAAAACAGAACACAAGTATGTGAAAATTCGACTCTAAAAAAATGAAGAGAAGAGGTAAGCATGCCGACTGACCGTGCAACATTCACTGTAGAACATCATTAGAAGCATTCGTTCCCTTCAAGTAGTGAAAATGGGCTTTACGATTTCACAATCAGCTCCAAATAACTGTCACACCTTTACGTCATAATTAAAGGTCGCGCATAGTAACGACATGGAAGGAGACACAACCAATTAAGGAATGAGAATACCAACAGAGATTCTGCTGCATCAATCAAATCCAGACCGCGTCCAGGGTCATAGAAGCCTTTCGGGAATACTGCGTTCTCGTAGTCATGACATTCCTCGAGCACGGAAATGGTTCCACAGTATCGAAATGAATGCAATTTTATAAAGGGTTGTGGACCAAGGAGTGAACGTGTCTTACATAGAAAACCGGTGTCGAACTGCAACACGAGAGTACAGGTCTTTTACCGATCTCTTACCATATTCAAGTGAACAGAAGTCTAGGAAAGTGATACCATATTGCCATAGATGCTTATTGCCGCATTGCAGTGAACAAGGAAGTCATTTGATTGGAATGCGAACGGAGTAGACAGTAATGGGAAAATCCTACAAAATTTTTGTTTGGACGATAACATATTCATTTTACCAAAAACCTCCTGTGGAGCAGTTGGAATTCTCAGTGAGATCAGCGAAACGGGAAAAAGAAGCGATTTTCCCACGAATGAGATGAACACCCGGTCCTCGAAAACTTAATTCGGCAGAAATGAATAAATGGAACTGAAAGGTTTTCCGATATTGAACAAAGAGAGTACCACGAGCAAAATTCGGGCCTCTCACAGAAGACACCCACCAAGTTGCGGCCATAAAGCTCCGCGAACCGCTCAGCCCTCTGTTATGCAGCGGACACGTGAGATGATACTTCAACAACTTCAAGAATTCTCCGCACCGCTCACAGAACGCTAGAACTATATCGTTTAGAACTTAGCCGGTGCTCGCAAGGTCAAGATTGATCTCATTTTTTAGATCTATAAGGTTTTATATCGATAGCGAGGCAAGCACTATAATCACTATGAAAATCGAATGCACTATAATCGAAGCAAATCACCACCGGAAGCGGCGACAGCGTGACGGATACCTAAAGGGAAAATGTGCTGGGAACTCTCCCATTCGTTGAGACGGTTCTGGCAAGAATTCAACCATGGAATATATAGGATAAGCGTGTATATTAACGGGTGTTATTTAAATGATAACACTGAAACTTATGAGTAATAATACTGGAACTCAAAGTAGTTGACATGAGTCGCCACAACTATCATATGGTGAAGCAGCTAACAACATATATAGAAACATCTCCACTGTAGACAGGCTAAGACACTAGAAATGTGGATGCGGTGAAAAATACAAGGAAAAGTGCAAGAAAGTTCAAACCCGTTTTCGCAGTCAAAGGTGCCTTCGACTGGAAATCACAAGAGATCTGTGAGTAGTTATCCTCGAATAGATGGATTCGCGGAAATTACCTTACTAAATCTATTTCATCTGGAAATTCTAACGTTCTAGAGAACGGTGCGCTGTCGTCACAGAGACATTCTGCAAGAAGCACAGTTTCTCGCAGAAGCATAACCCGAATACATGGGTGAAACTTGATAGGCGAAAACATTGAAACGAACGGCATCCGATATGAACGAACACATTCTGCTTATTTAGAGAAAATGTGCGAGACTACAAAAGACCAAAAGGTGTTAAAACACTTTCGGCCGGAAAGGTAATTTATGTGAGCTATAAAATCAGCACGGGAAAAGGCGGATCTCGTACTATCATATAACCTGAATCCGACTGCAACCGCCATTCGTCTTTCAAGCGTTCATTTTCAGTCATTTTTACACCATTTTACAGATTTTCTCCCTATCAACGTGAAATTCCCAGGGAATGAGCAGACTAGTGAGCAACTGATCACTGCTGGAACCCACGAAGGTCTCGATGATAGGCAGCATCAGTGACTACGATGATTCGCTTGAAATTTCAAATGACTCCGATAGAGAAAAACACTTCATTACATCGTCAAAAAAGTGCGCAAATCCAGATTCAAACATTCAAACAGCTCAGATCAAACCCAATTCCGCCAAGCACATTCGAAATCACGTCCTTAGCGTTGCCAACTAGTAGCGTTCACGATGGCACGATGATTCATGTTGTTCGTTTTCGTTCCTCCCCATGTTCTCACAATCCAACCCCTTCCATGCCTCTAGTTTCTTGATGTGGATGTACACTCATACGTAAACACAACAGTGGTGTTTTTCGTAGGAATGTCCTAAGTAGTTCCCGAAACACGGAGAATTCTGATCAACGAAGTGACCAACATGTTATATCCCGAAAAGACAGCCGCAGGCGCATAACTGTTACTATCACGGCATCGCTCAAATGTCATTTACGCATTTATAGCAATATTAATGGCATTTCAGTAGGCTACTCTTGAAGCAGGTTAAACAATAGCCCAAAAAACCATAACTAACACGGGTGTTCATCCTGCTTTTCGAAGAGGAAATAAGCGACTAGTGTAGTTTACAAAAGCAAAATGAAGCTAAGAAAACAATAGGAATATCCAACTCAGCGTCCTCATCTTCAACTCCGCGTGTAAGAAAAATGAACTACGTAAACACGAAATAGTGGACAAAAATTACGAAACACGTCATTGTGAGGTGATGGTAAAAGTACTTCATGTCATCTAACTACTGATGCTCTCTCGTTCAAAGACTATCCAGAAGTTAAACCGAGATATGGCTTCAAGAGGAATGGGAATACCATCAGGTGAGGCCGAAACCGTGCACCCTTGTTCTCACACTGCACCACTAAGATAGAATAGTTGCTGTGACTGTCTTACACCACCACAAATGTAGATGATGTAATCACATTCTTCATTACACTAGGTGAACAATCGCAGCTTCGTGCGGTCTAGCAGGAAAAGTGGGAAGCAATATCACAATAAACGCGGAGCGAAAATAGAACGTTAAAAACAAAGGGTGTAAAGGTGGACGAAAAAGCAAAAGTGCTAAAAAAAAACTAAAAAAAGAAGAAGACCGAAATGAAAGACAAGAAATTAGCTTATGGAGATCCCAATGAATGAGAGCAATCGTTCTGTAGTTCATTAATGAAACTGTAAGTATCTGATTTCCTAAGGCCATACCGGTAGAGTGTCACCTCGGGCTACATAGTCTGAAAACCGGTCAAATAGATATAGTCTCAGCACGTGGCATAATCTTGTGACCTCCCACGTTCGTTCATTCACAGTATGGGTCGTGCACTCTGAGCATCGAGCTACGCTCCCGTACTATCAACGCGGTTCCTGCAATTCAGTGACCAGCCACGCTTATGCGGTCTCAATACCGCTTTCATCTGCCATGTGTCGCTCGGTTCATCCTCCAATAACTCGAGCGGGCGGGCACCTGAAAAGCTTCAGTTTCTCTTTGTCGTGTGTAAGAGTAGCCCAGCGAGTAGGTCCTACTCGCTTTAGAGACACAGTGGGCATCATGTCTTTCTTCCTGGATTTTCGTGAAAAACTATGAGCGTCGCGTTTGTATCTTCCAACTTTGCATGTTTCGCACTGAGAAATTCAGTCACCAACGGCTTTTGTCCAACAGTTATCGTTCATACGCATTACGTGACCAGTCAACCTAATGTTCGAGTTCTGTAACGCTAAGTAGTCTTTCATTTTGCTTAGGTAGTGAACAAGTATTCAATGCCTGCGATTAGAGAGGAAAAATCGTGGAGTCATAAAGGAGAGCACTGAGCCGGGTGTTCTTTGTTCTTCTCACTACAACCTCTATGGTCCTAAAAGCTATCCAAGAAGCTCGCTCCCTCCTGCTCGGCTCTGGACCTAAGTCGTTCATAATGTTAATTTCCTGATCTAGACAGACGTAGCCGGAGCATTCGGCGATATTCATTTTGTCGAGCGTGAATGGGGCAAAACCAATCCCTTCCTTATGAACATCGTTGTAGTGAGATTTATTCGAAGACCAATCTTTTTGACGCTTTATCAAAGTCGGCCAGCATTCATTCTGCTTGGGTAATGATTTGCGTTACAAGAACGATGCTATCAGCAAAGCGAAGATTGTGTAATTGCCGATATCGTTGAAGAATGGTGACATCTTTGTTGTAAAATCTTTATACAGCTCACGGAGAATCTTTATGACTGCTTTTATCTCATCTTTGTGAAAAGACTCAGACAGCCGCTCCCCTCAGCTGCTCCATCATTTTAGTCTACAGGTCCTAACGTGACGTTCTTCAGACCTTTTTCTAGGTCAAGTGTTAACATTAAATCTTTAATGATGACCTTGAAGAATGTGTTGTCTTCACTGTAGAACTTCTGCAAGTCCATGTACAACACTTCGACATCCTCGTTGTCATACCTCGATGACGAGAACGCCGACGTCACCGACCCCTCTACCATCGCATGTGCCAAGGAACAGTTTTTTCCTGTATCACAGACGACGTTGAATTGATGGCGTCTTCTCATCTCTAACTATGACGACGATGTACCTTATCCTTCTGGTCTACATGATGAAATCTTCTATCGAGGACTGAGATGCAAGTGTACGTGCATTGTAGGTACTGATCGCTACCTTAGTTCTTTGCAATTCAGCCAGCCTCCATTGACTCCGAGATTTTAGCAGCCTCTCCGTCCTCATCCTACCCAACACCGCCGGATCTAAGATTCTTCGCGGTTAAGGAGATGAAGTTCGTTCATTTTACTGCGTTTAGCTTTTTGATACCCAGTTATAGCTTGCCGATCCCTGAATATGGGAGCTGGGCATACTCACGGGTAGCTTGCCAGCTTCTTCCAGAGTAGACGTGGGGCCTATTTGTTGGAGACGGCTCCTAACCGCCTTCTATATTCTTCTCCTCCACTTGACTGCATCCTTTTGCCCAAATTGACTCGTAGAATGCAATGCGAATAAACGAGAACACACCCACTCACGCATGCATTAATACACCTTCATAAATACAGAACGCGTTTGCCAAATCGGTGCAGCAGAAACAGGGAGGCGATCTCATGAATCCATCTGCGTCTCAGCGAAACAAGGTCGCCTTCGGTCCGCAATTAACGCCTCATCCGCCACCTGGGTTCGCGCCACGTTGTCTCGCGACTAACCGTCAGAAGATCACTATCTGCAGAAGACCAGTGGTATAAATGTACTAATATAATAAAATAGGTTCAATCGCTCAAATTTGAGATTCATCACGATGTAATACACAGAACCACGAGTCCACATGGGCATGCACTTCTTCAAACGCTCTACTTTATATGTCGCACTTGAAATCTAAGGTTGCTACAAAATCGAAAAAGCAGTCGTGCCAAAAAATGTTACGCCATAATCGAGCTGCTCTACTTTAAATTTCGCCCACTTACTTTCCATCATGCTGAGGACTACCATAAATTTCGTACCTTCATTAGTGATTACGTCGAATGTGATGGCTGGATATCTGATGCTGGGATAGCCAAATATTATCAGATAGCAAGAGCGTCAGCACAATTTTCACTTCCAAAGCGTTCTATTGGTTGACGCATTTTTTCCTAGTGGTATAGAGATAGCATTCTTAGGCGTTATCAACCTCGATAGCACACGGAAATTTGGTTTGCCATAATATTCTCTGCAACTTGGCGCCTCTGAAGTGGGACTTTACTGCTGGATTGGCTTCCTGGTTAAAGCGCCGAACAAGTCAGGTTAATTTAGCGGAAATCGAACAAAAATTCTTCTGTGCATTGTGTTCAATGCCATCAGCATCCAAAACATTGAAAGGAAGAGGAAGTAAGATGCCATGTCGCTTGTAAACCTTTCTATCACCCATTCCTAGCTCAAAAAATTGTACCTTGCTTCCATGCATCTCCAGAGTACATATTCCTCAACTGATGCTTAGAACAAGCAGGTTCTCGAAACATACCAGTATTTGTGGATTAACCAGGCTGAAAAATGTTGGTCAGGTAGCAATTTCGCACCCCACGAAGAATTAAGGTTTGGTTAGCTCTGCGCAGCTTGAACTAGGATCTTGAGAATACTGAATGTATCGCAACGGCTAATGTTCACAGCAAATCCAAGATATAGCATACTTACGCTGACACACACCAATTGCATGTGGTAGACTCCCAAATATTTCTAAATATTATGGAATTTAATAGCAAAAGATCGAGGCACTCATCAATCTATTGTCTCTCATTACTCCATTCTTAAAACACTTCCTAGTAGAAGGGATTTATGAAATGAAAGGAAATAAATTCCCTTTCACTTCGTAAATCTTTCTATAGAAGGAGCAACGGTTAAAATCTACTCATCACAGCACGTCGCTCAGTTAACAAACAATATTTATTTGCAATTACAAAGCACCACAAAGCCAGCAAGGAAAGCAACCATCACCACAATAAATATCTAGCAAAGGTAGTACTCGATTATCGCAATGACTTCGAAGGGTAAATCGTTCTGCTCAGGGAATAGAGCACACGCACTAGGATGATGACATCATTGTCGCCGCTCGCCATTGCAGCTTGCAGAACCCGCACGTCCTACAACACTATAGCGGACAATTTTATCGACAGCACACATTATCTCACCACACAATAGAACTACTCTAACAGTGCCTCGCTTTTGAGGATTTAAGTAATTGGTTTGCACTAAAGTTCTGACAGCAGGCTACTGCTGTGGAAATCTGTTAGCTATTTGAGATAAAATAGGCATAAATTTACAATAGTTTCTTTCGATACGGCACATCAATATCTCAGATATTTATTTATGTGATCTTATAAACTGATCTTTTTAAGCTGACGCGAGGTTGGTACAGATCTTCGTTGTCGTTGTTTTTGCCGTTATTGATCGATGGCTGACGTTTCGGCGACTTCGCCTTCCTCAGAGCCTGGACGTACTTTATGTTAGAACACTTTTTATTATTCGCTGGAAAAGAAGGTTAAAGTATTAATGAAGATCAAACTTTCAAATAGACGCCATATTGAACAGAAAGGCCACTCACCGTGATGTTACGTGCGGGACTGGCCCACACGTAGTTCACGCGAGCAAGACACGCCCCGGGGTCAAAATATCATTTTGAAATAGGGAGCCAGGTCACGCGTGATAGTGAGGCATTCGTCCTTCCGGTTCATCTTTGGATTTTTGAAATTTATCCAAAACGTCTCAAAAGTTTTGCGCGTTACTGTTTTTGATTCCTGCGCCAGGATCCGCACATTCACTTCAAAATCATCGCCGTTGTGCTTTTGTGCCCTATGCGTACATAGAGGGGTGTCTAAACGGATTTTAGCTTTCCCATCTAGATGTTCTTTTATGCGGACACAAAGTGGTCTACCCGTTTCCCCGATATATTCCTCGCCGAATGCATTACATGAGATCAAGTATATTATACCTAAACTCATGCAATCTCCGTCTCTCCCGTTAGGACGGATCGTGCAGTTTTCTGAGCTGCACAAACGATCATAGAGACAGTTTCGAACTTACTGGCGGCGTAGGGTATTGGGTGGGATGTCAATAATCGTTACATAATTTTCAAGCCCACTTTTTCTTAAGCACTTTTTAATGGCGTCACTTACTTTATTTGATATGAAGGGCAGCTTAAAAGCGATCCCACTTTAGTCTGAAATATCATTTTGGGAAACTACCCAACGTTCTCCTCTAACCCGAGTGGCATCTACTTCGTAGCCATTGGAAATGGTAATTTTTCGTGCCAGGTTTCGCGATTCCTTCCTTTCCTCTCCTCCTGTACACACATTTTTATCCGTACGATACATATTCTTGATAAGTGCTTTTTTCATATGTGAAGGATGAGAGGAGAGGCAGTGAACTAGAATGTTTTCACTACTTGGCTTGCGATACCATTTTGTTACATAGCCACTTACTGAGAGATTTATTTGGATGTTTAAGAATGGAAGCCAGTTTTCGGTTGGTTTTTCTCTTGTAAATTTTATATACTCTGACTGTCGGTTTATTAATTCAAAGCACTCATCAATCTGTTCTTGTGTGGTACAGACGATGAAGCAGTCGTCTCTGTGTCGAGAGTAGAGTAAGGGTCGGTGGTCGAGAACTGGAGCTTCCACCTTAGACATGAAAGCGATGGCAAGGCTTGGTGCTTAACGCTGTCCCATGGCCAACCCTCTAATTTGTGCAAAATATTTTCCAGACCACCTAAAGATTGAACAACTAAGACACTACTTTAAGAGGGTCATTAGTTGCGCAATCGACAAGCCGTGCACTTTTATTTTCTTTTCATGCTCTACGAGCAACTCGAGAATGGCTTGCATTGCGGAGTCATTGGACACGTTGGTATAAAGTGAACTAACATCGAATGACTCCATTATATGCGTGCTGTTTGGTAGCGCGCGCCTTAGGTGATCTAGAAATATTTTGGTGTTATGTAGATGGGTTGGAATGAATTTTAGCAGCTGGGTTAGGATAAGGTTTAGGAACCACGTTATTCTATACGTTGGCCCGCCTATACAACTGATGATAGGTCTAACTTTAAACGATAGGCAGCAAATTGAAAGCTAGCATTACAACGTAGTTTAGTTCTAATTTATGATGCCATTTCTTTTTGTAGTCCTTAGTAACAACACGTACCTTTCATCGATGTTACTGGCGAGAGCATCTTATTGAAGGTCAGCCGAAAGTGTAAGGGAATTATTCTTCAATGGTTTCGTAATATCATTGTATGATGGTGTAGCTTTGCTTAGTTCTCCAGGGGTTAAGAAAACCAGTCGACCGTCCGATTCCGCGCCCTTGTTTGCAAATTATTTTCTAACGCTGACTTTCAACTCTAATGCGTCTTCTAGCGAAAAACAGCATTACAGAAGCATAAATCACGTAACGGAAAGTTTCACTCCTGCTTTATTTGGCAGTCAAAGTGAAGACAGAAGTACGAAAGAAAAAAACAGGTAGTACAGCAACTACTCCTTAGCAAAAGTGACTTGACGCAGCAATTGTTGGGGCAATAAATAATAGGAAATGTCGTTTGGTTCTCCCATTTTTTGAATTTTCAAATCACACCACTTTAAGCTCAGTGCAGAGAAAAAACACTAAAAACACACGCGGGACCATCGTTGACTTCGTGAAAGCTGCTCAAAATTCAAAACTCGTCTACATGGCTTTCCCAACATTAAACGACAAATTTTCAACAGCTAGAGATCTTTAGGGATTCATAATACCGCGAAGTTACGGAAAACGCATTGTTTATCCATACAGAGCTGCAATATTAAAACTACACCTCACATTTCATCACAGCTCATTCGCCATACTTGCGGCTGCCTGAATGTGGAAGGGTTTCACAAACCAAGACGACACCTGGGAATGGAAAACACTGAGATGCTGTGCAAAAAATTGAACTTGCCATGCCTTAGAAAAGAGGAGACGCTGGTATTCGAAATACCCCATGCAATTTTCCGCAAGAAGAGGATTTGTGAAGTTCACCAATTGAATGAATCTGACAACAAAATACTTGAAAAATTGCGAATCTCTATAGACAGCGCGTGCCCAGTGCTAAAACCGTCAGTACCTTCTGACTTAATACATACACAAATATGTATATGTGTTCTTGAGAGTGTATAGGTATCATGTGTACTTTCTTTGTAAAGGTATCACTTGTATCACATGTCTTGAGTGACTTGAGAGATAGCCAGTAAATCTTCTATTTTTCTCTACCCCGCGCAATATTTGCCCACTATGTTCAACTCACTTTTAGGACTCACTGAGCATTGGGGTCTTCCTGCGGTACGTTTGACATTCCGAGGAATCCAGTCACTAAACCTGAAGACTTACTATCGGAAACGCTGCGACTATAACATTCCGCTATCCGCTGATGAACGAGTATGGCACCATCACTGTATTCTACCCTGATATGCACTTGATAAAGGAAAGGTTCTACAGAAATCTTTTCCGCTCCATAATCCCCGTTTCGGACTCTGAAATGCGAAAAACCATCCGGAATTCTACTCTGAAGTCAGAACTGTGATAGAAAGCATGAAGAATGGCACAGTTCCAAGAATCAATATTACAGACAGGCGTTGGTTCACTAACACATCAGGTGCGCAATCATCTGATTAGCGAGGCATCCGTGAAACATAGTCTATCATGAGTTCGCTTTCGAACAACAGTGTATTAAATTATTCAGTCGTTCTCGATTGCCACAGTGGTGGCAGGTGTGGAAGAATTTGTCAGGCTCAAATGAAATCCAATTTGAAAAAGGGAAAGCGATGAACAACCAACGCAGTCTCGGGAACTCTCCCGAACTCATGTTGTCTTCCCAATTCAACAGATAGGATTAGAAACCTGCTTGAAGATATGAAAGATAGAGGAAGAAAGGAAAAGCAACAAGACAAATAAACGCCCTGGGTGAGACAGAAAAGAAGAAGCTAGAATGTAACAGGAAGGTCAGCTAAGAGTAAACCAATACCAGGGATCGACAACCGTCCTGGTATTAAACTAGTCGCATGGCGGAAAATCTCCCACTGATCCACAAGAGCGGCCACTGTCTGTGGCGGTGACGACCTGAGGCAGATTTTTTCTAGGCTGATCTCGGTACTCCAGGGAAACAATAGCCACATCAGCCGAACTCCGTAATATAGAGATTGTGCTGGGCCACACAGATCCAATGATAACGGGTGGTCCAAGCATCCAAGTAAATATAGCTATCAAACCGCAAGTGGTTTATGCTTTTCAACATGAAAAAGTGCCATGAATTAACAGACTGTTCAAGAAAGTTTGAAAAAAAATCCTAGTATAAAACACACCAGCGTCGGAAAAACGTATCAGTGCCGATACGCGTCGGTGAAGCCCCGTATCATCTCACATATCGTCCATATTTCGATTATCTCTGAAAAATCTACATGGTTCCTTTGTTGTCATTTTAAGAAACCAGAAACGTTTCCACTTAGAATTACTAGAGAGATCGTCAGCACATACAAAACGAACATGCATACTAGAACATTCCACAGGTAATTTTTCAGTAAAAACACTATGAAATAAAAAAAAACGACGGAGGGTCAGAATACGGCCGTGTGGAACATAAGCGGCTTCCATACCGAAAATCATTACATCGAATAATACAAATATAGCGCGTCTGGTGTGACTACAGAATCAGTCCGCATACCGTATCATGAAAGAATTTCTCCGCCTCATCAACGTTATTGATTGCACTTAAATTCGTTATATCTGAAATTACAGTAGGATAACTGTTGTCACTGTACTAATGACATCAAGTTTCACATCTTGTTCTGGTTATAGTCCAATGACCAATTCCACAAATGAGCTGATGATTATGTGATGCGATTTTTAAGTTGAACATAATTAAGCCTGATACAGTTTTGCGATTTATGGGATATTTTTGGTGAAATAGCAGTGTTTTCAGAACCTCCATTCGTAGTCTCCACTCTGTCGTTCGATTCTGCTGGCGACTGTGCTCGAGGTGAATTAGTTTCCAGGTGTTCTTCAAGTTTTCTGCCGTTATTCTCTTTGTTTCACTGTTTCAAGGGTTCCGCCTGTGGTTCAGACTTGACGTCCCATCGGTTGCAATCAACCGATGAAGACGACTGCCCAAGTTGTTGCGACGCTCGTGCGACCAGTTCTTAAGGCTGACTGGTACTGTCTGTGTTTATGGAACGACATTCTTATTTCATTCTCTTTGCTCGATTTTTGCAGTTGTCGGAAATGGATATTGTTGATTTTATAACGCATCCAGGAATTAAGTGAAGCATTGTTACAATCTGTGTCGGTACAGACGTTCTGAAGTGAACACTTTCGTCAGGTTGCGAAATTTTTTCTTGGTCTCATTAGATGTACAACTTTGGTCACACTCCTTATATTTCTTTGGCGCCTGCTTCGTTTTTAACTTGTTTTAACACTTGTGCTTTTCGTCCACGTTTACACCAATTGTTTTTAGCTTTCTATTCTTGCTTCGTTTGGCACGTATTGCGCAGTGGTCGGGCGCGCCCTGCAATACACACGTGAATCGATTCCTGCGCCTATGGCCTACCAGGTCTTCCATCACTTCGGAGTGCGAAAATTGGCGCCAGACTTGTCTGGTAGGATAGAAGAACTGGCTGGATACATCGGTAAGCCACTGGAGTCATCGTAAGGACCAGATATGCGTTCATTCACCTCCAAACGATGCTTAGTGAAGTCGAATGCATGGCGCATCTCTCAGGGATTGATCAACGCCGAGAGCTTTATCCTTTATCCTTTTATTTTCGCTCCACGTCCGGTGTGTTATTGCTACTTTCTACTTTTTCTACTGGGTAGTACGAAACTATGGTTCTTCACATAGTATACTGCTAAACGTTTCCCCTATATTTGTGATGGCATGAGATACTCAAAGTAGCTTTCTGTCTTACTGGTGCAGTGCGATAACAAGGGTACACGGTTTCAGCCTCATCTGATGGTACTCCCGTTATTCTCGAAGCCACATCTCGTGTGAAATTCCGGATGGTCGTCGAAGGAGAGAGCATAAGTAGTTAGATGATACGAGGTGCTTTCAGCATCACCTCACCATAGCGTGTTTCATAGATATCGTCCACTATTTCGCACTTACTTAGCATCCGCTTTCCTCGCAGAGTAATTGGCTTCATCGAGGTGCACGAAAAGTGTAACATTTCGTGTGGTGCCTATTCTCATTGTCTTTGGCGAAAATGTCGCGTCGTGCAGCCTTTCGGTTTCCGACGTGGTCTAGATTCGCTCTAAGGCAGGTTTTTTCATGCAAATCTCTACCATCTTTCAAAATTTTCACACCCCGATGAAAGGGAACATCGGTTTTACATTGCGGCTTTATGCATAGAAACAGTTCACCAGCTTTATTTAGGCGGTGAACTATTGGGGGCCTTCCATAGTATGTACGAATACCCTGTTTACACAAATGGATGTTCGTAATTTCGGCCAAAAGCATCGCTAAGCTGATATGATAAAGCATGAAAGGGGGATTAAAGAGTTAAAAGTTTCATGCAGACAAATTGATTGTACTCATCCAAGTACTCTGATGGCTCGTCCTGAATACGTCCTGAATACAAGCCTGTTCGCAAGTGGGTTCAGTTATGGTTCGAGGTTTTGTCGGCCTTTCTCCTCAGTTACACCTTAAATGATGGTCGAAAGTGGTTTTATTTGGATTCGCGTGGCGGCCTTGATAAGGTGTTCATAGGTCTTCAACACCGCCAGTTATCGGCCCTTAAGGAATGGATTGCTTGCTTTCTTTCAGTTAGTGATCTTCGGAGACAGTGGCAATACCTGTGGCTCCAGTAACTCTTGAGATTAGTAAGTACACTAGACATCCGGAAAGGATGTTGTAGTCAGAATCCGCAATGATGTATACGGGTAACAATGCCACTCGTTTCACTACTTTGGTGCAAGCGAAACTAAGGACAACTCTTCCATGCATACTTCCCCCATTCAGTTTTATGGTCGACAAGAATACGAATTGCACAGGTAAAATTGCAGTTTTCATCTCTACGACCTAACTTCTAGGACATTAAAACATTCCTGTTGGTCGCTTTATCGATCGGCCGTTAACTTTGAGTTTTCCGCAACGATTTATGTCACTTTACTATTGTCACCTGTGGTTTCTAGTTTACTACTTACATGAACTACTAAGGTACAAGTTATGAACAAAGACTTTTTCATGGCGTCATTACTTCGAAAAAATCGATCATTGTAGTGGAAAGGTGTTCTTTCTTATGGCTGCGCTCAGTAATTCTGTTGTGACTATCTAGCTTTTCTTTTTCGAACAACTGACACTTTGATTAGGTTCGAATTTTTAAACCATAAATGGTATGAAATGTTATGTAATGCATCTTTAGAATGGACCAAAAGAAAAAAAAATGCATGCGATTGAAATGTTAACTGACGGGCACCACTTTCTGTCTTTTTTTTTCAGTTTCAAGGCGTTCTAATATTTCTTGAAAGCCACTGTACCTGATTGATTATTCGAGATCTTCTCAGTAGTGAGGAGGAATCATCTAGATTTATTGTCCTCGTATGGCTTCCGGATCATACTCTCAGGAAGAATTCCATTCGACCTCAATGGAAATTTCTCATTTTTCTTGTCTTTATTCCCCGTGTCTTCCCTTTCCGATCCACATTACCCTGAGACAAACCTTCTTCCAACCATCACCTCCCACTAAATCAAAAAGAATCGTTTTCTTCCGTATGTTTGTCTCCAGATGCCTGTTGTTCTCCATTCATCGGACACCCAACAGCTGTGAGTCTGGTGAGTACTCATAGTGGAATTTTATTTTACGATGGAATCTCCAAATAGCTAAACAAAAGGGATAAACCTTCCGGCGTTAATCAATCCCTGAAAGATGTGTCATGCATCGGACTTCACTAAGCATCGTGAGAGGTGACTGGATGCACACCTAGGCTAAACAATGTTTCGCGGTGATATAGCGAGAGGTAGAAGTCGGTAGGCATAAAGTCCAATGATGTTTTTTAATCTCTAACAAATTTGTCTGTCGCAAAAAACCTCCGACAATTATGGTTTGGCTTCACCATTCTCTCCACAACTTCTCCTATTTAACACGCCATTTTCACATCGTATGCAACTACTGCAGCTCATTGGGTAGAAGCTCTTTTGCTTAAAAACCCTAGAAATTGATTAATGCTTTCAGTTCAAATTAATAAATCAATTTTTACGCACTCTCAAACCTCTTGATCACAATCGATTGATCTAGTAGTCGTTTTTCTCGAATCTGAGTGCTTATGCATTAAATAGGTCGGCGTTTTATTGTTGAGCACTCATGAGCGTTTCAATAACCAAATTTACTCAATACTGGCTGAAGTTTCGGCGAATTTCGCCTTCTTCAGAACCTGGGAAGGTTAAGTTAATACATCATCTACTCAGTCAAACACTTTCATAACCTCAGCATACAAATTTCCACTGTGTAGTAAGCAGCTGCTTCTAAGCACTCACCGTTTTCCAAAAATCTGCTTTCCTTCAACCTCCGCATGACTGATCAATATGTATGTACATATGCTCATCGTTTAGTTTCTATGGATCTTCTCGCTGCTGTTGACCACCAGCCCCATAGTGTCTTACATAGGTGAAGAATGTCTCTGCCTCAGGTCAAGAAAGCAGGTTGAGGTATGGGGCGAGGTCACGCGCGGTCGGAAGACACTCCCCCTGCCATTCGTTTAGGATCTATCCAAAACGCGTCAATAATTTTACGCTCAGATGTCGTCGATTTCTTTGCTATATTTGCAACTTTTACTTCAAAATCTTGTCCGTTATGTCTTTGCGCTTTGTGTGTGCTTATTGAAGCGTTTCGTCTAAGTTTCCCAGCGAATTGTTCTTTTATATGGACGCAGAGGGGTCTACCCGTTTCGCCTATGCATTCATCATCACGCGCTCTACAAAAGATCAGGTACACACTCTGCGAACTCATAAAACCGTCCTCTTCATCCTTAGGGCAGCATATCCCATACATTAGTTGTGTGAAAACGGCGCGTGTAGCGAAATGCTTAGATGAGCCCTGTAATACACAACCAATCGCTAGTTTGGTCTCCGCACCACAGGCTCACCAGGCCTTCGCTCCGTCCCGTGTCTGCAACTGACACGAGACTTGTCTGTGGTTATAGCAGCATTGACTTGATACATCAGCAGGCCACCACAAGTGATTTTATAGGCCAGATATGCATTAAATCACCTCTAAGAATGCTTGATGGGGTTCAATGCATGGCGCATGTCCTGAAGATTGATCAACGCCGAACGCTTTATCATTTTAACGTTTTATATTGGTTCAGATGTTAAGGACCTTGTCCAAAAAACTCTGTATCAAAAATTTCTAGAGCGGAAGCAACTTAATCCTTCTTTCTCTTTGAAAATCTAACGGCTTTTTCGTTCATGTGGGTGAGAAGAAGGCAAAACAAGGGCCTCAGCTGGCGTGGTGGATATCGCATAACATTCCGCATGTGTAGTCACGAGTTCGAAGCTCGACTGAGGTTTCGGATTTTGTCCTTGTATCAACATGTTAGTGATTATATTCCAAAAACACTTCTTTCCTTTCTTTCTACGTGATGGTTGTTACTACAAGTTCCAGAAACTGTAAAGTAGCAAGACCTGCGACTTTTTTGGCCTAAAGCTCTTGAAATTCTGATATCATGGAGAACGAACACCTCAGTGGACCAGTGCCTAGTTGACAGGTGCGGTCTCCTATGCTCAGCACAAATTGTTGAGTTAAAGCGTCGAAATTTATCTTACGACGTTTTAACTAGTGTCCATCTTCAAATGGATATAGACACCAACTGCGAACACTTTAATGCAACGGATTCTGTTCTTAGTATAGTGATTTAAAGTACAAGTTCGCGGATTAATGGTTTTAGGATTTCCAAAGAATTACTGGAATGGCGAAAAACAAAGTGAGTATTTGATTCCTCAGTCGGACTAAAGAACGTTCAGCAGTAATAATGACTATCGCTTATAGATCTCGTAAGTTTGGTCATTTGAGATAAGTAATCCCATCATATTGTCGTACAATAAAACTTCAGAGAACCCTTCAGAAAGCTGCACCTTACATTTTCTTTCCTTTTTTGGTTGTTTGGACGTGTTTTTGCGCTTGTCTGTTTTTTTCCTTTTTATGTCTTTAGCAACGCTTTCACATAGATTTCACAAGAGGTGTTTTCGGCATCAAAATTGTGCTGTTCTTCGAAATAAATTAGTCTTAGCTTGAAACTGGCCCATTGTTCATCCCGGTCATGAGTTATTTCCAGAGTTAATCTTGGCCCGTTCCGACTCAATGACACCTGAAGCAACGAGAATTCAGGTGATGTTGGATGGATAAGATTAGACGCAAGTTGACCGGCCTGCCAATTTAAAATTAGTGGTCGTGGAGACGTTAGAGGTATTGTAGTTATCTATCTAGTTATTTTTTTTTACTAGAGTAACATGTGTGCCCATACTGTCCAATGTGACGCATCTTTCCACCGTCGTTTTGACACGTATCCATTTCTCAACTAAATCCTCATTTTGAAGTCCATCGATGAATTTCTGTGCATTCTTTGAGTTTCATCACTACCATGTTTTATTGATAAGCTAACGCGTAGTTTTTTACAAAACTTGAAGTTAAGAATTTCATTGCGCTACCAAACCTCAAAATGCGAAACGTTTGGACTCACTCGCGTCCAAATTTCATACACTAAGTTAGGTGTCTGCCTACTTATCGTTTTACTTTGCCTACCAGATTCACTTTAGGCAAATCGGAATCGAAAATTTTTTCATTTTCGCGCCCTTTCACTTTAATTGATGGTGTTTATCTGTGATTGTTTGTTAAAACCGCGTCCGTTGTTATTCAAGCACAATTTATAGCAGGCTATTCATTTGATTTTACCAGGCTGCAAAGGAGTGCCGTCGCATGCTTACCCAGAATTTCAGCTAGGACTAACTACTTTTAAGAATCACCGTAATCCTGTGATGAGACGTAGTTGCACAGTAATGATTTGGTACTTAGCTAAGAAGTATGGTTACGACAGACTGAGATCGGTGACCCAAGAACGATGGCTATGCCCACGCGTCGTCAGAAGGCAAATGACACTGCTACATTCAAAAGAATGCCTAACGTGGGGGGTCAAGTCCCCAAGCAACGCAGCCGTGCCCGACAACGTGTCTGATGCTGTGCCTGATGGTTATGAAAGAATGTAGATGTAGGGCAAGTACGCAGGCCTTTGGTCAAGTAACCTGAGATATACTAGATTACATGGAAAGAATAACAAGCACAAATATATGACTAGTAGAAATGCACTCTACACTTTGTGCGAAAGCGAGCCATTGGCTGTTTTCTTCCGCGAAATAAGAAACAATTCGCAAGTACTTGCTGGCGATTTTAACACGATGTTGTTTTTTCTTCATTCCTCTCCATCTTATGGGATACGGATGTCGTAGGACTGTGAGTTTACCGAAATATTTGTGTTTTTAGGTGACGATACTAAAATATTCGAACAAGTGCCGGAAGGTAAGTTATTTCTTCTAATGGTTGATTTTGATTGTAGTGGTGGAAGGGCTTGTTGTTCACCAAAAGCGCATTTACCAAACAAAAACGTTAACCTGAATCCTAAATGCTTTTTTCACATCAACGAGCCTTACCAACTCTGTTTATTTCGGAATTGCATAAAGATGGACGGTTCATTGGTATTTAAGTGGTCTTTTCGATATCACGGTTTTTGGCGGGAAGTGCTAAATTTTAGAAAGACTGAGGAAATTTAACGAAGCGTTACATTCCCTTTTCCACTCGTTTTGCTACTTTGTACAGAAAAATATGGAATAAAGTCAGTTGAATCTAAATTCATTGTCTTTTTTCCCATAGAAATCGGGATGTTCCGTTTCGTGAGATACAGTTGTCAAAGAACAGACGATTTAACGGTGCAAGGTAACGGTACAAACGGTAGATGTCTGCTTTTTTCCGATTATTTAAGGTTTTTCTTCCTATTTTACATCTCCATTTTGACCAACAGTGTTCAGTTTTGTTCAAAAGTACAAGTATAAGGTGTTATTTTGATAATCTCAGTGGTCGTCGATTCCGTCCTCTTAGTACTTGACGGCTTCCCCACCTTCACAATAATTTTTGGAGAACTCATCGAATGATTGGTTGAAAACGTAATTTTATGATTGTTGCTCGTGTTCTTCATTCGTTCAGTTATTATGTGTAGTCAGTATACGTCCTTTCAACGATCTACCCCCTCATCGTGGCTGGGAGGTGTTCCTGGATGTCGGGCTGTGATGTACAGCTGCGGGATTCATCCCCCCGGCAGGATTCTCCCAAGCCGAATCTGGCATTTCCATCGGGAAGCCCAGCTAAGGGTAAACCATTACCAGGATCCACCACCGTCATGGTATCAAACTTGTCGCATGGTGGTAAATCTCCGTCTGAACCACAAAGGTTTCGACTGCATGTGGTGGTGGCGACCTAGAGTAGACCTAGAGGCCATGCTGTCCTCGGGACTTCAGGAAACCACAATGGCAAAACAAGCATGTCTCCGAAGAAGCGGAGATTATGCTGGGACCCTCACAAGCACCGGCGATCCAAGTATCCATATATCCAGGTGTCGTAGTAAGATGGGTATACTTAGGGCAACTCAAACGTGGTTGTGAGATGCCAACAGTGAGAAGATAAATTTTTCTACGATACACGAAATTTCGAAATTATGATAAAAATAGGAAAGTTCGCACACATATCGTAGGACTGGGACGCACCAAGCGGACCAATCGCGAAACAGTTGCAGACTTGGGAGTTTCCCAATTTGTTTCATCTGTTCGCCCGAATGTGGAACATTTTCATCCAAATTTATTCCACATGGTAGCACTATCCATGCTACAAATATTTTGTTTGATTATATTCAGGAGTTCGTGAAGAACTTAGCCGAAAATATGTCCTTACTCTTGCGATTCTTCGTGCAATTCGCTGACGGTGTATGGATACTTACTTACTTGGATACGTGGATGGCCCATCCACACTGGTTGTGCGAGCTCCAGCATATTCTCCGCTTTTCAGAGTTTTTCTAGTTTAGCCATTGTGTTTCCCTGGGGTTTCGAGGTCAGCTTGGTCAATGTCTGCCCCAGGTCGTCACCACCACCGGCAGTCGCCGCCCTTGCGGATCAGAGGGAGATTTGCCACCATGCTACTAGCTTGATACCAGGACATTGGTGAATTCTGGTATGGGTTCATGGGTTTACTCTTAGCTAGACTTCGTGGTGGAAAAGGCTTCTCAGTTTGGAAGACCTTGCCAGGAGGACGAATCCAGCAGCTGTAGATCGCAGTACGACACTCAGTAACACCTCCCAGCCACGATGAGTCGGTAAACCGTTGGAAGGGGGTATGACACGCAATTAATAAATAGTAGTTGTGTGCAAACTGGCTATGATATCTTTCATTTGATGCCCAAAAGTGTGCATTTTTAAAAAAAATCTCTAGATTTGTAGTCCGTTACCTTGTCTAGGTTTTGTTGCTTCATGAGATTGCATTGCACTTGTTTCAAAATTTTCCAGGTATTTGCGCTCTTCGTAAAACGCTCGTCACTCAAAAACGTGATCGTCTCTTGTTCATGCCTACTTATTTCTCGTCCACTACCTCGATAACCATGTTCACGGTGAGGTCCATTTATAATAAATGATTGAGGGCTCTTCCTAATTGCTTCTCAAACGTTTGAGAATTGTGCATTAGTTACGGTAACACATGGGCTGTTTAGTAATTCTTGACTATCATGATACTGCTTGGAGTATTACTATATGGCCATTGCTAGGACCCGAAAGTATCGCACTTTGATGTTGGCTTGCCGAAAACGTGCTCTATGCAGGAAAGGACGGCGTCCTTTAATAAGGAATTTTGTAAACATTGCTTCAATGTTCCAAATTTTCAACGTGACCTGGAGAGTTAAGTTTATCACACACTTATTATTGGAATGCGTTCTTGTTTTGAGCAACTGTCTCACTTGTATAGACACTAATAAGAGATGGTGTCAATTTTCTTTTAGGTTACAAACGTGCTATGACTGTAGATAGGTCCGTGCTCAATAACTTACATTTTTCTTCACTGTATATAACGTACATCTCGTAACGGCATCAAACTGTCGTCCTTATTTGGTGAGGGTTGTATACTGGTGACGTAGTCGAGACGTTTACTATGTAGGTTCACTTCTTTTTCCTAGTTTTGGTTTTCACATGGTTCGGGTTATAGTATTAGCGGCAGATAGTTGTTGCACGGTATAAGTCGCTCCGGAAGTTGGCTGAGAACGAGAAAACCTGTTCGTAGCAGTTCATAATTTACAGAGAACCTTCTGGAACTAGTTTAAGGGTCAAACCTAATGTAGTCCGCAACCAAAAATTGGAGACCTGGGGACAATATAAGGTGGCAATGAACTGTCACTTCGCTTTCGCTCGCTATAATGAACTACGTTTACCGTATGGAATGGGCAGTTATACCGAGACATACACAGTATAAGTTGCGCGAAAGAGTCCCAAACACTGACGGTGGTGTGGTTGGATAGTCGACCAACCTAGTATCATACATAGCCGTGCAGTAGAAAATCATGCGATCCTCCAGAACTACTTTATGTTCCCAACTTCTCAAGGCCTTTACTTATAGACAAAGATACGTCGCTTATTGTGTTTTGTGATGTTTGAATGACAGACGAGTTATTAGCTCCACAGGTAACCTAAAACTAGACGCAGGTCGTAATGTGTTCAAATTGCCGTCGTGGTCTTACATCGATTTCGTGTGACTTGTATTTCGGAAAGGTGTTTGTAATGCAAAGGTGATCTCTCTATGAACTTCTGTATGGAAGCTTTCAGAGGAAGTGGACGATTTATCCAGTGCATCGAATTCGAATTATGCTCCTCCTCAGTTGGTGAGTAATTAACGAACTTGATATTTGAACCGCTCGTCTTCACTGGTTGTGCGGTTCCCAGCATAGTCACCACTTTCTGGAGATTTGCTGGTTAAGCCATTATGGTTTCCTGGTATCCCGAGGTCAGCCTGACCAAAGTCTGCCCCAGGTCTTCACCACCATAGGCAGTCGAAACCTTTGTGGATCAGAAGGAGATTTGTCACCACGCGACTTTCATACCAGGACAGTAGCTAGCGGTTACTGGTATTGCTTTACTCTTAACTAGGCTTCCGAAAGATGCTGAATGAAGTCGAATGCGTGGGGTATCCCTTAGGGATTGATCAAAGCTGAGAGCTTGATCCTTAATCTTTTATATACATATGTATATATATATATATATGTTTTTAAATGTGTTTATGCGAACCGCCCCTTGTTTAGCTAACGCGAAGTAGGTGTAAATATTCTTGCTGTTGTTATTGTTCTATGGCTCACTTTAAATGACTTCATAGACGCTGACATCTTTTCGTTCGCATTCGTATAATCACGAGTTCGTAGCATATCTGCGCACCAAATTAGATCCAGGTGTAGAATCTAAGGATCTCCTACTGGAACAAGATAAAAATCGGTGAGGTGAGTTGTAATGATGGTATGATATAACCATAATGGTGCTGTTGAGATATTTGGCAAATTCCGGGCCGCAGGTTTTTGCAGAGGTGTTCAAACTTGCTACTACCTTTTCCGGAAGCTAACATGTTCACCACCACGCCATGCAGGTTATTGTTCCAAGTTTCCGTGTTTTAAGCTGATGGTGCTATCAGCAATCAACCAACAGGATTGTATATTTATGCGTGTTTAGATGCATGCAGATATGTGTCGATGTGGATAGCTAGTGTGATACAACTCAGTTTCACTGATGTGAAAGTTAGAAGCTTTTTGTAGATGCAATGAGTGAATACTTTGTGACCGTCTTTACAGGATGACATGTTATCAGTAAGCAGCCTATTCATCTCGTCGTCTATATGGACCTACTTTTGCAGAGGCTACACTCGTCCGGTCGTGTTCACAATGAGAATCTTGCTGAGAAAGTTAGTTAACTTGATACTTTTGATTTCCGCTTTTTGCGAATTCCAGAGGGCATAACCACAAGCAAGTTTTATTCATGCTTACACTTAGGGAATACACGTGAATTCTTTTTTTTCCTATTTCGTACAGTTTAGCAAACCTTGTAGAGTAAGCGTACTGTTGTCGTACTCGCTAGTCGTAGTCGAAAATGGTCATTATTTTCGCACTCCCTCACTATTACAGAGGTCACATTGTGGTGTTATCAAAAAATCTAAGAATATACAACCATATGTTGCTGAGATATTTGCAAAACTTCAGACCGCAGGTGTCTGCAATGAGGAACGAACACGCTATTACCTTTTCTGGGGCCTTACGCGTTCACCACCACAAAAGCGGGTCCTTCGTTTCGCCTATCAGCAAGTTAGTCACATGATACCCTGCCGTGAAGAATGGTAGTTGGCAGCAAATAAAATGTTACCATTGAAATTTTGATGGTGTTTGAATTTGCAACAAAATAAAGATTGACTTGGCGGTATTAAAATATGTGAATATCGCTAGTGATCACGTTCCAGTTCTTACCTATGTAGTCTTCTTATCCTAGGGTATTGGTTTCCTTCCATTATAAACTCTGCTTTTCTTTTCAGGCTCCCTGAAATAAAGAGGAGACCGTTCGTCTTGTGCGTGAAACGACGGTCGGTTACGATTTCGAAGTGAGTGTGGGGAATATCGAGTTCGGCAACTTGGTCTGCACATAGATCAGCACAGTTATCGTGGCCTAGTCGCAGTAACCTCGTGCTTAGGATAACCACATGGAATCCGCTGAGTGTTATAATTTTTTCTCAGCTTTGTAAATTCTTAGTTTTTAGTAACTGCCACGACCGACTTTCTATTAACCTCGGCATTGATCAAGTGATTTTCTTCGTATTTTTGTTGAGCAAACGCGAGGTGTTACTATTCTTTGTTCACGATTAAGCTGACGTTTCGGCGAATTTCGCCTTCTTCAGAGCCTGGAAAGGTCAAGTTGATAGCAACTCACCCGGCCAGACGCCTCCATAACCAAACAAAGAAACTCCAAACCAAGATTTCAATTACTTTGAACACAGCTCTGCACACTCACCGCTTTCTATGAGGTTTCCACTAAGTATGTCACGTAGAGACCAACCGCACAGAAATCACGTGGAAGTATAATGTGCCCCTCGCATCAGAAAAGCAGTTTTATATACTGCCCTATATCACGCGTGATAATGAGGCATTCTTCCCTGCGGTTCCCATTTCTAAGATAACCTTGCGTAGGGTCGCATGTGGTTTACATGAACTTCAAGATAGACTCCGCAAAAAAGCTAGAGATGAAGCGCTAAATAGGTGCGAACACATCAAGTGGGGGCGCTACCAATAGCACCATTTCCTCCAACGTTCTTTAGACAACAAGAGCCCAATAATGAAGTTGATGTTAAATTTCGGATGTTTGCGAATGAAACTCTCAAAGTCCTTAATCACTATCGCGCGAAAAGATGCAGCTTCAACCCCACTCCAGTGCAAACACGTGGTATGCGAGAGGTACGAGACCTGATAAGGTTGAAAACCATAAGACTTTCTGTTAGTGATAAGGGTGGAGAGTTTGTNCAACGTTCTTTAGACAACAAGAGCCCAATAATGAAGTTGATGTTAAATTTCGGATGTTTGCGAATGAAACTCTCAAAGTCCTTAATCACTATCGCGCGAAAAGATGCAGCTTCAACCCCACTCCAGTGCAAACACGTGGTATGCGAGAGGTACGAGACCTGATAAGGTTGAAAACCATAAGACTTTCTGTTAGTGATAAGGGTGGAGAGTTTGTCGTAATTCCTCATCAGTTGGATGTGGAGATAAAGAAAAAGCATCTTGAAGATGCTTCGCTTTATCGCCCATCATCTGAGGAG
The DNA here is from genome assembly GCA_900624975.1 of Angiostrongylus costaricensis. Classification (NCBI taxonomy): domain Eukaryota; kingdom Metazoa; phylum Nematoda; class Chromadorea; order Rhabditida; family Metastrongylidae; genus Angiostrongylus; species Angiostrongylus costaricensis. Next base: position 49,225 of record UYYA01004721.1, read on the forward strand.
GAATTCAAAAGTAAATGCCGAAAACTATAAAAACTCATAAGTTAGTATCCAGCGATGATCTTGCGTCTACCGATCCATCACTATTTAAGGTTAGACCTATCATTAGCTGTGTAGACGGGCCAACGGACAGGATAGCATGGTTTTTAACCCTAATATTTAACCAGTTGTTGAAACACATTCCAGCCCATCTTACGAATACCCAGATGTTTCTGGATCGTCTACGTACTGCGCAGCCCAACAGCGCGTGCGTGATGGAGTCCTTCGACGTTACCGCCCTTTATACAAACGTGTCGAATGACTCCGCAATGCAAGCCATATTCGAACTCTTTACACAACACGAAGGAGAAATAAACATGTATGGCTTTAGGATAGAGCACCTGATGGCACTCTTAAAGGAATGCTTGAGCTGCTCAATCTTCAGATGGTCTGGAAAGTACTACGCTCAAATAAGAGGGTTGGCAATGGGACAACGACTGGCTCCAAGCCTTGCCATTGCATTTATGTCTAAGGTGGAAGCACTGGTGACTG